>JAUZNJ010092572.1:0-22273 GCA_034780135.1 Jordanella pulchra
TGGGTCGCCCGCGTCGAGGACTAAGGCCTCCGTACATGGGTCGTGCGCACTAACCACTGCGCCACCTGCACGCCCGGGTGTGCTGTATTTTTGATGAAGCAGATGTTTCTGTTAAGATTTCTCTGGAGAAGAGTGAAAAAGCAGGAGATTGTGGTGCTCTTGAGTCTGTGGGTGTGTGTGTGGGTTTAAAAAGTATTGCAGGTCGATCATCAGGCCCTTATTAACTTCACAAGTGACCTTTGAGGAAGTGTTGATTGGTGTGTTTGGGACTGTGCCAAATGTCCTCCACTCCTTTTCACCTTTCATTTAGCTCCAAATGTAAAGTCTGCTTATAATTTTCAGGTTCCTGAAAATTTCAGGTTTCAGTTGTGGGAAAAATGTCCAGTTTTCTAAGGGGCATTAAATAAAGCCTTGTAAATACAATGTTTTAACATTATGTATAATAACATTCTGTACTTAAGCATTCATTTACCACTTTACATGTAGAATTAAGTTTGAAATTTCAAGTACAACTGGTGGTTTATTTATGGAATATAAGGTGCTTGTTATTAATAAATAAATAAATAAATAATACACTGAAAGGTCTAAACATCTGAAAACATTAAATACTAATCTGTACTGTTTTGATGTTTGATTTTTTGATAAGCCTTGGCATTTATTTTTTTGCAAATTGACAGCCTTAAGTTGGCTATAAAATAGGTATAAAGCTGAAAAAAAAAATCAAGCAGTTTAACAAAAATAAGAATTTATACTTTGCAATAGAATAAAACAGGGGAGACTATTCCAGAAAAAAAAAAGAAAACTGTAGCAGGACACCACAATGCTGACACATGTGCTTACAGTAGGAAATTGCAGACCTCATTTATACACAGCAAGTAATGAATCTGTTTAAAGTGTAGTAATGACTAACGCATTATTGTCTTTTGCAAACTAATTATTTACAGCACTAGTTACTGGAAAATAACATATCTCCCTTCCCTTCCCTCCCTAGGAGTGTATCGGCCCTATGACTGACGCCTGGGCTTCCTCTAAAGCATATTTCAATACAGCCACTGATCAAGCTGAAACTTTTAGAATTACCAGGAAAATATGCCAATTCCCTGTTTCCTGATTCCCTGAGTATTTCTGTATTTCTAAGAACATTTACCTTCTTATTTGCACATAAACATGATGGTAGACTGTAAACCCTGTGCCATTAAGACTGTCAGCAACTAAGACTTTTTTTAAGGGACTAGTGACAAATCGAGGGACCATTTCCTGTATTTTTGGAGACTTTGGTGACAAAGTGAGAGTTGTGAGTTAAGTATCTTCAGCGAGAAATGATTAAACAAGCCCCTAACCTCCTCCAAAACACAGAGTCAAATGCTACGGCGGTAGCCCATTTTTGCAGTCAGAGAGAGAAAAGCGACCCTCCTCTGTTCCCATTTCACATGAGCCTGACATGAGCAAAACGTCCACCAATTTAGTTTCAGCTCAGGTTAAAATAACCTTCTGGAAAACTCAAAAATGTTTTTAGAGTTTATCATGATTTTTAAATGTATTTGGAGTATTTTTAATCACTTTCTGTCTTGGTAATGTTGATTTACCTATAATATGCAAATCATATAATGATATCACTGTATTGATAACTGTATAACAACTGTAAGATAGTGATTTAATGGTTTTAGATATATTGGTGCATGTCTGAAATACTATACATACACAGGCCCAAAATTATTTAAACCTATGCCAGATTAAAGTCTGACTGTGTTTTATTTTACCGAAACCTTCTTTCTAAATCTAATTAAACAGATAGCTCTTAAAAAACAACAAACAGGGGTTATCATTTTGAAAAAAGAACAATTGTTTTTTGCTTTAATTAATAAATACATGATAATAATTGCTTATGACCCTCTTACTAATCAATGCAACGTTTTCTGGCACCGCAGCAGCAAAAATTCCAGTAGCAGCTCGTGAGCTATTTGCATGTTCCCCATGTATGTGCTCCATCGAGCTAATTGTTTTCCCCACTAATCTGCTAGTAATGATGATGTCACAGGGTCTTTCTGCTGTTCTTTTTTGGGTCAACAAATGGGATTCTTTTCTTTGAGGAATTTTTGCTCAACTGTTGTTTTTTTGCCGTAATTCTTAGGTTTACAATAACTGCCATGATTTACCAGCTACCAGTTATGCAGACATCTCAGTAAGTTTAAAAAGAACATGATGAGTTTATTTTATTTCAGCAACTCAATAAAAAAATGAATTTGTGTGTTAGATAGCTTTATTAAACAGGGTGATATATTGCAAGCAAATATTTATATTTATTTTGATGACAATGGATTACATCTGCTTAAAACCAAAAAGTTGTTTTCTCAGAAAATAGAATGTTAAAAGGGACAAAAATAAATCATTACATGACATACAAAGCTTTGGACAAAGACATAGACTGTTGCATCCAAATAGGTTAATATTGTGAATTTAAGTTGAGGTGCTGTAAGAATAGGAACACAACCAAAAGGAATAACCACAGCCTTGACAAAGTCGTGAAGCTAATTTTGGCAGAGATTCATAAAGTATGGGCTACAGCATGGATATCTTATTTAAGAGCCAATACATAGAAAAATAAAAAATGAGAAACACTTCTCCATTTCTGATGTAAGCCACTCCTTAACCAAAGATGACATCAAGAGTGACTGACTTCGGCTACGGAGAAACAAAGACTGGACTGCTGCATAGCTCAGACTATATTTGTAAGATTTAATTAAATGTCCAAATTGTTTGGGAGGTGAAAGTTTAGAATACTGGAAAAACAGTGGGAAGATGCAAAACTGAAGTTGACTAAAGCCCAGTGTGAAGTTGATTTCATTTGCAACACTGTGTTTTAAAAAGTCCAAAGTCAGAACAACCATTTACCAAGAGCAATGAGCACTTCATGCTTCTGGCTTCTGACAAGTTTAAAAAGTAAAACAATTAATACTACAAAATTACCTGGAAACAACCCACAAGAGTACTAATGCCTGCTTCAATAACTAACCTATATTACTGGGCTGGGCTTCTGGCAAGTGGTTGTGGGAGTAGAGATTATATTCAAGTTCCATCTCTTAACAAGCACAAAGTCCTGTCTGGGAAGAAAAGTCAGCTGTAGTGTTATGAATAATTGTATAGTATAACTGAAAACTAAGTACTGTGTTAAAAAAAACTGTGTTCAAAGAATAAAATAGTATTTAGCACCCAGTGGAATCAAATAAAACTTTTTTCATATTGAGACAATTTTTCAGCAACTTTGTCTGCAGGCAGAATTCTCTCACAATTTCTGTGTTGACAAAAAAACACAGGAATCCATCTTGTCCCCCTCAAACAGTTCGATGATAGCCTAAAATGGGCTGGCCAATCACGGTACGGTATAATGATTTAGGACATGACATATTATTGTGATGCCAAGGTAAAATCTGAACGTCCCTACTTCCCTCAAATGGGTTTGATGGAAGCAGGTCCAGATTGATAATGAGTAGAAATAAAGTAATAGCACTATGATCAATCTGGTTGTCCAGGTGAGGATTTTAGTCCAAGCTTCAAGAATGCACTTTGTGGGAAAACAATTTCAATGAAATCTCTCACAGGGTTATTTCTTATAAAATTTCAAGTATATTTTGTTAATTCAGTTTTGAAAAAATGGTTTCTATTTCCATTAAAGAACTACTTACAGATGAATAGCTTAAACATTATTGATGAAGTTATATGTACTTTCTCATTGCTACAGCAAGTGTATTTAGATGCTCTGTTTGTATTTATATCTTCTTTCATAGTTAAGCAGTAAAATTTGTGAATATTTAACATTTAAGTACAAAACATTGAAAAAATAAAAAATAGAAATAAAGAAAACTGATGCTTCTATGAGCAACATCACATGTTCTTTTCCTCTAAAGTCTTTTAGTTCCTTTAGTACTTTCCACTTGTTTGTAGGAGCTTAACTTCTTCTCCTCCTTCGAACAGTCCGGAAACCAAAATTCGAAACTTATGTTTCCATGTTGTAGACCACTAAAACAATAAAAAAAAGTCAGCGGACTCATTGTCCAACCCACCTCCTCTGCCTGTTGTCTGTCTTTACCATCTGGGATAAAAATGAAGGGAAATAAAAAAAAAACTGTTTCCTAGTTTTCTATCATTCATAATAACCTACTTTGTAGATGATTATAACGCACAGTTATGTAGATCATCATTTGTTTTCTGCTATAAAGTTTTTCCCCATTTTTTTCTGCCATTATTTTTACATTCACATTACATAGCCCACCTATACATTACATTTTCATTTTTATCTTTATCTTCTATCTTTATCACAAACAAACCTTTGATTCACCTTAAATTCCATTCAAAATTTCAACAATCATACCACCACTTTTTTTACCCTTTCATCTTAACTTTAGGCATTCATTTTTTTTTTGATCGATAGTGCTTAATATAGAAACAGTAAGATATTTAAGTTTTCTATAACTTGTGTTTTTTGTGGTGAAAATCAGTTGGCTTCCTCAATATTTGTTAAGGCTGAGGGAACTGCAGCTAAATAAATTAGAATTAAGCCCCTAACTGTATTTCTCTTCAGGTGATCCATGTTTCAGGACCATACTTATCCCTGTATAAACAATAGTGATATAAAAAGGACTTATTTTTAAAATACTTTTAACAGGATTTGAGTTTTTGTTAAACAGGATGAAATACAGGTTAAACTGTAAATTATACAAAAACTGCAGCTGTTTTACTGGAAGACTGTGTGGTAGGAAGGGCACTGGTGGGATTTCATGTACTTGATAGCAAACTTGAGCTCCTTGCTCTTCTTGTCCCACTTGTGAATGGACATAAGCAACAGCTGCTGGTCTACTTTGCGTCCCATGATTAGGAAGTTGGAGCCCAGGTTCTCAAGCTGGGAGCAAGGGCAGTTTGCTCCATTCTTTATGTACAAGGTCAACTTCTTCAGGTCCTTCTTCCTCAGTATGCCGTGCTTAAAAACCTTCTTTTTCTTCTGTGCAGCAATTAGCTTTCTGTCACCTTTTTCCTTCTTCACTTCCTTGATTTTCATCTTCAGGACTAAAGGAGAAGAAAAGCAAAGGTATATAAACTCATACTGGTTTTTGTTAATTAAAACCTACATTTATTGTAGCAGTGTTCTGAGCAATAAATGCAATTACATAAAGCACTCATGTTCATTTAATTCAATTCATAAAGATTTTATTGATTCAAGAGGGAAAAACATGTTGATGATAATATCATTCTTCAAGGTAGAAGTTGTTACTGTGTAAATAATCCCTGATAAATATTTTTCAGTATGTGATTTTAAAAAAAGAAAAAAAAACAAGAGAAAAAGACTGAATTTTAATCAGTTTCTAGAGAAGCAAGTATTTTTTCCATCAATGCAACAAGGCAAAGTTGCTAATTTAAATTCACTTGCAAATATAAGTTTATTGGCAATCTCTTGTGAATATCACTGTTAAGGTAGGAATAAAGGAATAAACATAGGGAATGATATTCACAGTAGCTAATGCCAACCATGCTAACCGTCCAAAAAAATAGGAAATCATAACTTTGATAGTATCGATGGTTGCAAATTAAAATTAATCAAATAATGTTGTGTTTTTTTAAGGCTCTTTAGAATTAAAACACAGCAGCTGTTTTTTCTTCAAAATAATCATATAGAACAGATATATCTCTTTTAATATTAAATGCTAAAAGTGCCACAACACAAAAAAATGAATAACTACTGCTCAAAAGGTGTATACATTATAGGTAAATAAGTAGGTTGACTAATAACCTAGTCAATAACTATTAGCCCTGCCTATTGTCTTTTATTGATAAGGTTGGTAGACAAAATGGAATAACATGAGTATCAACTACATAACCATTGTTTGAACCTCTCTATATTGAAAAGATTCTTAAGCTGCATTCTTTTTGCCTGCCATTTACGATAGTGTATTTTGTTGTTAATGCATCTTCAGTGCATCTCCAATAATGGATCTCTGTCCAACGGATTCATGAGAGTTTAAGTCAATAATCCAGGTTTACATTTCAGTCAAAAGGATCTGTGTGTCTTGTTGCTAAATGCTAAAAATGTAATTGATTTTCAAGATGAAAGTGAAACAAATGTTGAGCATTGTTGTGAAACCAAATCGCTATCACTCTAAACTCTCTGTGACACTGTTTACATAATTTGCCATCACTCTTTTCAAAACTTCAATTAGAGTTAAGGTTTGTCTGTCATTCAAGGTGTGTTATGACTTGTGTTTTTAAGCAAATCTGCTACAAAAGACATATGACAAAGTCTTAATTTTCAGTGTGATGAAATACTTTTTGAAATAGTTTCAGTCTCACTGAGTGTTGTGTTTATATGTTCATTTTTTTGTCCTGTAGGAGATTAAAATTAAAGTGGCAACTATTTCCAAGGAGAATTTGCAGTGTAACCCCTTTTGACAGGGGAAATTAATCATAGGTTGGGCAAAGCCACAGTGCTGGAACGAGACATCTCCATTCGTCTGAGGGTGCTGGAAGATCGCCATGTCGATTTTCATCTGCTTGTCTGTGGTTGTATAAACGATACTGAGTACATTCTATTACTGTACATGTAAAGTGATAGTATGCCCTAATAGTGCAAGGCAATGAACTACCCCTTATACTCACTGTAGCTCACATACATTCACATGATGCTCAGTTTACGTGACTCCATACCTGAGTATAAGTGTCTGTTTATGAATGACTGCATTTATATGTATCCTTGTGTTTAGTGAAGGTTTGAGCCATTTAATTTCCCCCTTTCCTCTTCCATTTCACTTTAAATGCCCACCCGTGTTCAGTCGTATTTAGTACTAAGAAATGCAGTGGCCCCCACTGCATGGCCTGGCCAGCATCTTTGTGACAAGCCATGCCTGCTTCTTTATACAAACTTGGTTTCCTTACTATGAGCATAGAGAAGTGTGCTGTCGATGTGAGGAGAAACAGATTTTCATTAAAGCAAAAAAAAAAAAGAAACCAAATGAAAGAAGGTAGGATGCCACCAGTGGTTTTATGTAATATCAACCTAGTTTCAGGATCTTAGAAAAAAGATGTTTTAAGAATTGTGCATTAAAACCACCCTCTATTAACCTTTAAAAAATGCTGGGTTCATAAGATTATAGCCTGATCAACCTATTTGAATAATGTTGTAGAGTAATTCTTCTCTCAATCTCCAATGCAAATCATTGTTATATTTCCTTCTCATCTATCTGTCATCCAGTCAGATACAGTCCTAACCAATAAAACATGTACATTAGGCTATCTATGCACATTTAAATATAGCCATTATTTGTTGTAATAATCTGAAATCTGTACAACAAAAAGAGAAATGTATCTGTGCTGTGGACATTGTAATAAAAGTCCGAACAATTCAGGGAAAATATGACATAATATGCATACTTCTTGCTGAAGTCCCTAAAGGAGAAAAAAAATGCTGCAGCACAATTAACAGATGTGTAAGTAAACTCTTTATAGCAACACCGTGTAATTTTAGCCACTAGGGCAGCGGACTTATAACTTCCAAGTCCCCTTAGAGCAGGGGTGTCAACTGGTTCCAGAAAGGGCCGTGTGTCTGCTGGCTTTCTTTCCAACCAAGCAGTAGCACACCAGACTATAGTCATCTCATTAAGTCATCAGGTTAAGGCTGAATGAGACTTGATGAGATGAATGGAGTCTGGTGTGCTAATTAAGCTTAATTTGAAAAGATTAAAATTTAGAAAACATTTGCCTTATTTGTTTTGGTCACCTGCTGTTTTCACTATAAGAACTCTACCAGGTTTTAAATATTGTTCTGGGCCTTTTTTTTTTGGTCTCTTCCTGGCTGAGATGATAACTGGTCTGCAGACCAATCCTCCTAAACTTTACCATTCCATATTTTCTTCATTTGTGTATAACATCAATAACATTTTAACCCATCTGGCTTGAATCTCTTTAAATTGGATGATGATGTTGAATGATGTTGGATGATGATGTTGAATGTTATCAAAGCTATGCTATCAAAGTTGTGAATTTTTTTCACACAAACCAACATTTTTTTTAATATAAAGGGTTGTGTTAAAATTAGTTTGATTATCTAAACATTTAGTAAGGCAATGGAGAAGAAACTTTTTAAAGAAAAATACTTATTTTAAAGTGCTCTATGTGTATTGATAGTTTTGTCTTTTTTGAAATTTCCGACTTACCAAAATCACTTGCACAGTAATGTTCCATGATGTTGTCTGCTTTCAGCTCATTGTCACATGGAGGGCACACCTTCGACACTAAAAGAACAAGACAAAGATTCCTCATCAGTTGCAATAGATTACATGTCATTAGATTTCTTTAAATCCAAAATATAAACTTTTTAATAGCTGATCAATAATCAAGAACAGTCAGAAAAGCTTGGGCTGAGAAGTAAGATGGTTTAGTAATGTTCCAGAATTAAAAGTATTTTGCTCGATTTTGAGTTGAAGAATTTATATTTTTAGTCATTACTTCTTTTGAGAGGGACTAAATGTTGTTTCTAAATTTAGGAAAACATGTTTTAATTCAAGTAAATTTTACTCAGATATGAACCCTTGAACATTTCTGAGTCATATATTTGCAGCCCTCCCGGGTCCTCTTGTCAGAATATATTTGCTACGGAGCAAATACTAAGTCCAGCAGACTGACTGATGTTTGCCCTGGAGAAAATGTTTCTATTCTGCCCACTTGTATATTTTTGTGGTTCAGGCGCGGTCTGGCTGTGCAGAAAGGTAAACGCTGTGGAAGGAGCTGCTGAACATAGTGAAAAGTGATTCAGTCCGCAGACACAGGCAGCACTTAAGCCACATAGCAGACACATTGTGAAACAGCAAGTAGACCAAAACCAATGATTCCTGTTTATCTGGAACTCAAAATGTATGGTCACGCAGGTTGAGATTAAGAACATGTTTGGCCTTGTTTATTTTGATATGGAGCCTTGTGACTTTTTTTTACAATGAAGACACAACACGAAAGAGAAGAAGCAAAGGACACAACAGGATTTCTTTGATAGTATGGTACAGCTGCTCCATTGTTTCTACATGTCTAAACAGTGACAGTTCTTGCATGACTTTTGTAATACACATCTATTATGTGAATTTAACTTAGTATATTGGATTAATTAAATGCATTTATACAATACTGGAATACAAAAGAGCTCAAATAATAACTGTATTTCTCAGAAAAAGAAAAAAACTACTTGTTCATATTTTTTATTCCTTTTTTGGTAATGGAAAACACACACAAATATGTTCTATGACTATGGCAATCCCATATTGATGAACATAAACTTAAGCCACAAAAAGATTCCCCATTATCCCCTACACTATTTTGTAAAAATTCATCACACTGATGACGACAATTCTCTATGTTGATGCTGTCACTAACAAAAGAACATGGAAAGTTTTAGTTTTTAGGTTAAAGTGATGAGTTAACAAAGTTAGCTCATAATGAGATATAAGAACAGTTGGAACAATATTAAAGGCTTAGCTTTACTAAAACTTGTACTTTAAACATATGAGTAAGTTGACGCTTGCAGGGTACTCTTGGTAGCTGTGTTAGACAAGGGTTGGATCACATTCTTTAAAATGAACTGTTCTCAAGTTTGTTTGCAACTTTACTAATCCAACTTTCACAGTTGGACACCACAGTTTAGAAAACACTCTTTACACAACAACATAATTTAAATGTCAATTGTCTAATAATTTCATTTTAGCGCGTGTCCTTGCTGATACAACACATAGAGTCGAGCCTGAATACAGCACATTGATGATTTTAAAGAAAAAAATCTTAAAAGATGAATGGAAATCAGGAGAAAACAAATGTTGATGTATGAACCGACAAAAACAAACAAGGAAACAAAAACTTAAGCACCATAGGAAGGGAAAGGCTACTTGGTAAACAGGCAAGTGCAATTATCAAAGACAGGCACGAATTTTGACAAAACAATAATTTGACATCCTAAGTACAACAAATGTAAATAACCAATGCTACCATCAGGAACATATGAAAAAAATGATATACATTTTAATTACATTTTTTGACTTAATAGTTCTTACAGAGTAGTCTGAATCAGTTACATTTGGCATTTGCAAGAAAACACTTAAAAAATATTGCTAAATTGGACATAAGATTCTTATTGGCGCATCTTTATGTGTCCTTTTCTGCATACATATCCCTAAACGCCCCCCTGTTTTTTTTTTTGTCCAATGAATATATTCACATAATCCCAAAACAGTTGGTAACAATTCCAGCCACTAAACCAAAGGAACAAAAACTTGATTAAAGTCATGATTTTATATCGGATTTTTTGTTCTTCACCACATTTACAGTACGCATTAACAGGGAAGTCAGATCTGAACTAAGTCAGCTTGTCTGAAGGGAAAAGAGTGCTAATCGTTTTTGACAGGGCTGCTTAAACAAGAGTAACATTTTTCTGTTGCTAACTCGCAGTGATATCTAAAATATGCCTCCAAGAGCCCACTGTTCTCTCTTTGTTCAGTCATGTCTGTTACCTACAAAAACACTCATTCAAATGTACATGGGAGAGTTGTTGAGCAATATCTGCTCTGGGTTAAAAGTCGGGGTTCAGAGGTTATCACTCTGGTTCAGACCTCAGTGTCTGGACAGATAATGAGGGGGGTCAAAGTTCTGCATGCTATGCTGCTTGGGTCATGCGGAGGTGAACCTCCCAACCATCACTGAGTGGAAGTCTGTGTGCATGTCCAGGGTAGCTGATAATGTTCTTGTAGAGTAATTGACAGCTTTTCCTTCAGGGAATTCCTATGCTTCCTTAGACAAAACATTTGTGAGTCCCTTTAGGTCAGATTCAAATTCTATGCTGCTTTCTTGGACAGTAGTATAGAAACACCCCACACACTAACATTCAAAGAAGACAAAACCACACCTATCTTTACAATTTTTCTTAAACTTTTTTCAGGGTTTTTGGTGTGTTAAACACAGTAAAACACAATTTTAGTTTAAGCAAAAAGGATAAAAGGAACTTGATTATTTGTTAGACAAAGCAAAACCAAGTTAAATGTTCTTGTTATGTCACCAGATAACACCCACCATTTCCCCCTTATGGCAAACTGTAATTGGAACTTGTTTTGCCTTTCTTTCAACAATTGCTGTTTTCTGGACACTTTTTCATAAAACCTGCAACAGTGTGACAGACTGGTACTTTAAACTTCTGCACAACCCTTTCTAAACTATCTTTTGTGCTTCTCAGTCTTCATTATGCTGCCTTTTCAATGATAAAAACCCTAATGCATTCACAGAGTAGCAATGTTTACACCGAGAGCTAAATGATTGGAAGTTGATTGCACTGGATTTTATGTAGTGATATTTGAGTACTGATTACTTTCAGGACTGATAACAAATAATAATTTAATAATAATAATAATAATAATAATAATTTTCATCATTAATATTTTATATTTGTTATAAAAATGTAGAAAACCATGTAGCCTTTGCCTTCCAGCAATATGTGTTGATCTAACACATGAAACCTCCATAAAAGAAGAGAGAAATTACAAATGTTCAAGTGATATTAAGACTCTTAGAAAGCATTGTATGTTTTTACAAATGTTTTAAAGTTGCATGGTATTTAAACTGTACAGCAAATCATTTCACAGGGTGGTTTGCTGGCAGGATGCCCAGCTGTGCCGATGCCAGGGCATGTGTCAGGAGAGAGCAGTACCTCTAGAAACTCACTGAGCTTGGCCTTAAAATCCCCATTTGGATGCTGTCCCAAAACTTGAGTTTGCCAGGAGAATTACCATCATGTTCTCTCAGAAATCAATGACTTGCATGGCCAGTTTCTTATGAGTACTACTTGTTTTTTTTGGATAGATATGTTTGCCAACATTTAAAAACAGCTATTTGTGAGTGCAAAGCAAAGATGAAAAATCTGAGCTTAACTAATTTTTAGTTCTTTAAAGCTATCAGTGATTCCAACAAATCTGCTTTATCCTTCATGTAACTATTGTTGAGGATGATGAGAAGACTACAAGTCAATGATTAAGAGTAAGAGGAACAGGCTGATGGGAGCTGTATGAGTAAGGAGGTGGTCTTTTTGAAAGCACTGTTGTTAATCTTCAAACAGAGAGCCAGAGTGGAAATGAAGAGCGGCAAGAGTCCAAGAATTTAACTACACTACTTCACTTAGTCAGAGCCCCAGAGTTAATCTCACTTTCTCTGATTCATTCCTTCATTGCTGTGGTTTCTGCTATTTGTCATTCCTCCAAATGAATTTCCAGTAAAGACATATTGAAATTGTTAAATTTCAAGTAAAAAAATCTTCACTTTTTTGCTTCAACTTTCAAAGGTAAAATCCAGCAAAAAATATTCCCATGAAGCTTTTAAAAATAAGTCTGTTAAATGTAATAAAACATTGAAATAATTTTGATCTGAATGTATACGAGATAAATAACAACAAGCTATATTTTATAAAACACAATATCAATCTTGAACATCATCAAGTCTCTAAAAAAAAACAAAAAAAAAAACAAACCCTTTCCAATTGGCCGAAAAATCCATTTCAAATGGCTTTTAGTGGCAGTGGGAACAGCTCTCTGACGAGTTTCAAAACATGTCAAACGACTCGGCAAGCTACCCAGGTTATGATCGCCTTCAAAGAGATTGGCTCCAATCAGCATACAGTTGGAGCAACAGAGCCAGGTCAACCCGCCAATCTACCACTGAATGCAATGTATGGAGGTCACACCGTGCCAGAAGCGTCTGATCTAACAAGTCAAAACAAATCTGTTTACATTTGATAAACATGGAGCAGCTCTGGTGAGAGAGATTTGGACAAAAAAAAAAGAGTGAAACAATAAAGCACATTTACTAATTCCTGGCTTCTTGACATGTTGCTCTCCATTTACTTTCCTGATTTCTGTCGCACTGGTGACATCATCAACGCTAACCCGGCGTGATGATGTCACCAAACACGTAGCGGTGGGGGCACAGAGGCAATGGAACTTGCCAGCAGGGTTCAGACTCTGCTTTTTTTTTTCTTCGGCTTTTTTTGCCAGTGGGAAGGGAGCCAAATGCCGATTGTTAGCAGGTCGATGCGTGTTTGAAAAACCTAGGTTAACCCACTAATTTCAGTGGAAAAAGAGACTATAGACACATCCGTTATCCTTTTTCTCTTTCTATAACATTTGACAATCTTTTTAATTTCCTGCAAACACCCACTTGAAGAGAAAAAAACACTCTAAATCACAGATTCTGTTTGCAATTCTTGGCAAGCTTTGTGACAACAGTTTTGCAGCTGAATGAATTTCAGATGGAGTATGTGTGAAGTTGCAAGCTTCTGTTCTATGTCTCTCACCTCAGGCGTGAACATCCGTATGTCTTCACAAAAAAAGGCAACCTGATCTAACTGTGTGATCATCTTACATGTCTCAAAACTTGGCTTATGCCTCATATTGACCCTTTTAGTCATGAACAGAAACACTGATGACATGAAATAGTTATGTGCAACAGATGAAATACAGGATGTGATTTATGTCTGAGGACCTCACATCTGTTTAAATGTGGCATGCAGACAGACAGAGGAGAGCTTAAATGTGGCCCAGAGGCAGGCCCCCTGAGGAACCTAAAACAAAGCACACTCCTTGCATCTCAAGAAATCCTATACAGAAGAGAAAATATCTTCTCAAAAGGCTTCAGCAGTCTTCCATGCATAGAGCATTGGATCACATTTTCCTTTTCATATGGCAGCCAGGGCCACATGAGTAGAGCTCATTGTGCTGCTGGAGACCTGACAGTTTCACCCGTCTCCTTGTAACATGGTTTCAACCTAAACTCGCCACATCAAAGAAAAAACAGTGAGGACAGGCAATACCTTTTATGTCATTCATTACCTTTAGCTGACTATAAGGGGTTAGAAATTCCGGAATTAGGAAAAGAACCAAAAGGAGCAGAAAAATGTGGGTTAGTTGTAACTGATATCTCTATCACAATATTTAGCAAGAGTATTGCAGTTATATATTATTTTAAACAGACGCAAAAACATGATGCCCCCCCCCGACCAAAAACAAATCATGCCCACAGTGAACCTGAGCTCAGGTGGTCTTGAAGTTCCTCTAACCTTGTTTTCTTTTTTGCAGTGGCACTGAGGTGGAAAGTGAATCTGACTCTCTGCTGTGAGTTTCCACAGGAACCCTCCAACCGTGATGTATGGTGTAATTGCAGAATAGCTCTGACAGCATCTGGGCCTCCCAGTCAGGGAGAGCAGCAGGTAGCACAGTGCATAATTCCACTAATTGTCAAGCCTCTCTGACATTTGGCTAGATTACTTGAGGTTCTCCCTATGATCCGGACTGCAAAGAATCGTCTGTGTCCTCTGGTGACACTAAGGGTTCCCAGAAAACTCTCTTCTCAAACTTCTGAGCTGAAATTCCTGTTTTATTATTACTGGCTCACTTTATGTGTGTGCTTGGATGTGTTTGTATGTGTGTATGTGTTTGTGGCCAAAAACTTGTCCTCAGAATGTCCTCATCGGCACATCTAAAAATCTTTGAATCTTAACAAAATGTCACTGAGCCGCCAAGCGAGAAATAATAGCTGTTTCATCTCAGTTTCAAAGTCAAACATTGATGCAAACCACAAAAAAATCCCCCACAAAAAGAACAGTTAAATTTTTCACCACTTTATATTGATTATCTGGTTAACTTTTATTTCTAGCTATTCTTAAATATAAACAGATAGAAAGCATCTACTTATTATTTCAGTCAGACCTTTTAACCATTATTTGATTAAATTAAATTAAAAAAAATGCTTTTCTCATTTAAGAAAGTTACATAAATTTAAGCTGCTCTGTATTTTATGGATACCATGTACAAGAAAGAATTAGGGCTTTGTAGAGTCATAATGTCACATAGTTGATACCACTCCTATAAAAACAGAACAGACATTTTTTTTCCTCAAATGGAAAAACTCAGTTGCATGTTAATTCACTTGGGAATCATCCAGCAATAGTTTCCCATTTTTTTTAACAAAGTAGGTGCTGACAATTGCATATAAGAGTGTTGTCAGCATTTGTGATAAAAAGCCAAGGAATGCCCTAAACCTGCCCGATTAAAAGGCTTTGCACATTTACTTTAGTGGTTTAGGGAATTAGAGGTATCTTAAAAATAGATAAAGGACTAACTAAAGGAAATACAATGAAACTGTTTGGATGTAAAAATCAAGAAACAGTGACAGCAGGTACATAGTGATGTTTAGTTATTTAAGGATTAAAAAGGGTTCTTCAAATCTTCAAAGAAAGCAGAGAGGCAGACAATTCTTCTGCAGCAGGAAGCAACTTTTCTCTAAGTTTAACCCTGTGCTGCCTCTCTTCACTCTCCTCCTTCCCCTTCCTTTGATTCCTCTCAATTCATCTCGCTTAGGACCAATCATATGTGGTTATACCATTCTCTGCCCACCCTGCTTGTTCTGTCATGTTTGGCTAATTATCGGAGCTCAGTAATTGGCCTTCTAGTTAATTGGCCCACTGTCTGCCAGAACGAACAAAGGGCTGAGGAGACCTGGACACAATGGTGACTGGCTCCTTCTTATTGAGTCTCTCTTAGCTCTGTCTGCTTTGTGAAGAGGCTGCATATATTGCATGAACACATGCACACACACCCACACACACACACACACACACACACACACACAAATACAAGAGCATTAATACTGATCTATGCATTTCACTTTCAATGAACCCATAATTAGAACCTTTCTAGGCTTCTTTGGGTATTATTTTCAAATGTTAAAAAAATGAATTTATTGTAAATTTATTTATTCGGTAATTTATAATATATATATACATTTTTTTAACGGCACTAGTGGCTTGTTTTTCTGACAGTAGGCTGACAGGAAAGGGGGTATGAGAGAGGGGGAGAGACATGCGGGAAAGGACCACAAGCCGGAATTGAACCTGGGTCGCCCGCGTCGAGGACTAAGGCCTCCGTACATGGGTTATGAGCGCTAACCACTGCGCCACCTGCACACCCCTTTATTCGGTAATTTATAATTTATAAATTGACATTAAACATTCCCCATTAACTCATTTGTGAGACTGATTGATTTGGTGAAGCAGGATCTCTGCTGATAAAAGTGAGTGTGCTCATATGTAAGTGTGTAGTGATATGACATCACAGAGCATTTATCTTAACTTGGTAAAGAATCTGGTAACTGGAGTCTCTGAGTCTCCCATCCTTGCTTCCCCTGAAGGCGTATGAGCTCTGAACTGTCAACTCAAGAACTTTCCCCTTCAGCCACCCTGTCTACGCTCCACCCCCATCCTCCCACCCCCTCAAAAAGCCCACATTCACACTCATCAAGCTTCTTTCTCTTCTTCCTGATCTCCTCTAGTCACTTCCTTAAAATTTAATGTCAGTACTACAGGGGATTGACATAACCTTGTGCTATGAGAGTTTTCTGCAAGGCCTGAAATGTTTATTAAGAGATGTGCAACAGGTGGTTACTACTTTTAAACAAGTAAAAAAATGTTATTAGTTTTTCTAAAGTAACCCCTTTAACAGGGGTGTCTGCGTATAACGTTGTGTTTTATTCATTTTTAAGGCATGATTTGTTGCTATCCCATGTCAAATTTAGAGTTTAATGTCTACTTGTCTGTGAAAAATATGCAATCAAAAGTTTCTTTTATAATAAGCTTTGCTACAATTATATTTCGGGAACTTTTATTAAAGTTGTTCTTAAAGATTCACCTGTCAGCTCTCCAAAGATTTGAATAATCTCACAGCATCATGCACTGTGATCCGATAGCCAATTGCCATTGTTTACTCTAAATCTATTTAGAAATAAAAACATACTTGCACACCTTCTGTTTATGAGCATTGTGTTGCACTATTGTTTAATATAAAACAGATAAAGGTTTAGGGCATTTCTTACTTTTATATAAGGAGGATTTAATAATCCCTTTAATATTATGCCACCAAATGCTTTGTCAAAGAATCTGCAACATAGTTTTGTTTCACTTTGGTGTTAGCATCCTTATAACAGAAAACATAGATTTGGTCAAAATCTAATTCTGGGGCTTTAATGTTCAAGTCATGATATGTTACAAATGCAACTCCTGGTCCTACCTGGTGGCTGAGTGGCATGGTTCCCTGCAAACTGCATTGGAATGCAAAGGTCATTATCAATTGGGAACTTGTCGCAGGACAGCATCTCTGGCCAGGGGAAGCCATAGGTTTCCATCACCGGAGCACAGCTGTTTCTGACACCCTCGCACAATGAGCGGCAGGGGTAGATGGGCCTGTCCAGACAAACGGGTGCAAACAACGAGCACAGAAAGACCTGGGTGTCAGCGTGGCACCTTTTGGCCAAAAGAGGTACCCAGCTGCCCGCCTGCTGTTTGACTTCTGGCATAGTCTCGTGGTCCAGGAGGTTGGGCAACCTCATCTTCTTGTAGCCCACATTGTGGCAGAGGCGTAGGTCAGCCGGTATGTCGACACACTGTGGTTGCTTGGTGTAGAAGCGACCGTTATGGAAGTTGTCTGACTGCCAGCTGTAGTAGTCATACTCATCCGCGATAATGATGTTAGGGAGGAGGGAGACGAGCAACAGGCCCAATGGCAGGCTAAATAAACCCTGGGTAAATGCGAACCTCGGGATATTTTGTCCATATGCCATCCCTTTCTGAGTTCAGACCTGTTACTCAAGAAGGATGTATCCAGAAGTCTCCAAAGCAACCTATTGGGGATAGAAAGCTTAGAAAAGTTCGCAACAAGTGGCCAGGCTTATAAACTGTAATCCTCTTCTGTTCTCCTTAGTGTGGATACTCTAAAGTGAAGAAAAAAGCAAAACAAAATAAAAAAAAAATATATCAGAATTTTTTTTTTTTTATATCTTCTTCCAAGAAGTCACTCCTTAAAACCTCTCTGTTTGTGAGAGTCTCAGTTGTTTGAAGGGTTCACAGCAGCCAGAGGTTAAGTGAAAACACAGATAGGACCTCTTATTATCCAAGTTTCTCCCTCTCCTGCATTTACCCTCTCTTCATGCTTTCCAATGCTCACTCCCGCTTTATATCAGTGTGTGGCTGTGAAGAGGAGTACCTAGATTTTAAGAGCTGTTGGTGACTGCTCTCCGCAGCTGCCTACCCCCCCACCAACAGTCTCCCAGACCATTCATCTTCCTACTGGCCTCCCCTGGACTCACTCAGAACAGCCTCAGCCAATCGCAGTCATGGAGGTAGGCTGCCACAGGCGTTCCGGACACTCCTTCTTCTACTTATGCTCAACAGAATCCCTCCTCTGGAGCAAGATGAAAAGAAAGTATAGGAGAAAGCTCTTTTGCAAGTCCTCTCTGCTGCAAATGTTTATTTTAAATACACAAATGTATTTTTCTTAGATGAACACTGTAGATAATGTCACAGAGGGTAAAAACATCGATTAACTCATTGCAAACTAAGAAGATTCCTTCACACGCAACAAAGGATTTCTGGCATTTAAGTTCTCTTCGAAACTCTTTAAAACAGTCTGGCAGTAATCCTCTATTGGCATGGAGAAGATGCATTTTCAAGCTAAAGTATCCTGCAAAAACCTTAGGGAATTGATGAATGATGAAGGGGAAAGGAGCAGCAGCATTGGAAAGGTTACAGACAGATAGCTGTGCAGCAACAGGTGACTAGGTGGCACTAAGAGAGTTATAGTATTGTGTACTGTGTGTTGGCTGTGAGGTGAGGCACACTGCCTGTCTCTGCCTTTCGTCACTTTTCATGGTGTTGATGCAATGAGGACCTTCATCTTTAGAACAAATTAAAGGCTACAGCCTTGTAAACAGAATGTGGGATCGCATTGTGTTCTTGCATGCTGAATTTCATATGTGTCTCCCACTCAAGCAATATCTCCTCTGAACTAAGTGTAAATTCAACCTTTTTTTAGATGATGTTTTAAGAAAAGCATACCAGAATATTTTAAGACCCATGATTACACATCTTTCGGCTGGTCACTGCTTACTTTAATGGGAAGAAAAGAAACGTGTGATCCTTGGATTGTTGTTATCATCTTATGGTTATATAAATGTGGTAAATTAGAAACAGGCACATGAGACTTCATAGATAAAGGTTAATCCAATAAAAATCAGCAATTGTTTTGTTTTGTTCCCTGTCATGTGTGAGATAAAAATCCAGAAACAGGAAATAGTCAAATAAATAAAATTAAATCAAAGAGATAGAAAAGTGGCCTAATTTGAGGAAACAAGACTCATCCATAAAGGTCCTTTTCATTTGAGAGCTAAATATTTTACTGTAACCCTAACACCCTTTATACACGGTAAATCCAGATTATGGGAACAGTGAATACGATTCCTGTGACTACTATTAGTGCCTTTTCTCAGATTATGTTCATTTATTGGTGTGTGCACTGATATGGTTGATTGATTTTCTTGGGAATCACATAGCAGGTAACAGAGAAAACAAATCAGGATCCTCCTTAGATCATTATTTATACCCTGCAGTGTGGAAAGATGAGATGGCCTCTCCTGATGAGTAAATCTTAATAACTTTTAGTTTAGCTTTTGAGCCTTGTTAACTGTTATTCCCAACATATTTTCTTTCATTACTTTTTCCATGCCTTTTTTCTCCAGTGTTGTTCAACAAGGGTGTTACTCTGTTAACCTTTAAACCTCAGCTAATCAATATTACTCACAGCTAATAATTTGTGGACCTTACTCTTGCTAAGAGGGTTGGTTTATCTGTGCATACATCACTATCTTTGTGAAGTAACTTCTATGCAGGTTAGTTTAGCAGTGACCCATTTTAAGACAGCCAGCATTTCCTTCAGATACAAGCCCAATGTCCTGCCTTCAAGTCAGCAACAAAAGTGTCTTTCATGGTAATCAATCAACAATGGTTGTCTCCTCTTGTTCTCCTTCCCTATTACTGGCCCCTTTGGCCACCAGCCAATCAATTCCACTCTCAAATTTCCAGCCCTCTGATTGGACAGGGGGTTATGAGATTAGGTCCAGCCTGTATTGTTGTGCCTAAAGGTTTAGCATGGTTTAAAAAGAGTGTCTCAGCAATTGTATGAGCAAGAGTGGGTGCGTTAGAGATAGTGGTTTTGTGTGTATCGAGTGGCCAGCCACGCAGATATGCCCTCCATGAAGTATATGAATTCAAAACCACACAAGAAGATGGTAAAGAGGATGTGAAGAACAAAGGATGCATGGAAATGTTATGTCTTTTTCTGACTAAAGTTCCACAGAAAGTATCAGAAAAACTTCAATGTGGATAATATCTCATTTTCATGAGTTTTAAGCATAACAATATACTGAAAGGTTAGTGCAAATGTAACAGCAGCGAGTTTTAAACAAGCTGAGCAGACACAACAAACAACTACTGCATTTTGTGCACATTACTTGCAGAAGTCACAGTGCATGCAAATCTCAATAAAAGGGTGTTTGCAATTATAGAACAAGTGCAACTACAATACTTGAGCTTTTGTCAGTGTTGGATCAATGCTTTTATTTCATAGGGTTTTATTTGTCAAGTGTATGACTGTATAATAACATCTAAGTCACATGTTGAGAATATGGCTAGGTTCCTGGAAGACCGGCAGAAAAAATGCAATAAAGTATGACTTTTGTAAAACTAGGTTGGACCAGACATGCCACATTTCTTTTGAATACCAACTATACATGCCACCAACTGTACACCCAACAACAATTGCAGGGTACAGTTAAACATGAAAGAATTATTATCCAGTAGTAAGACTGAAGGTGGCTTACTTTAAAGCAGGTACCCTCAATGTGACTGCATACGGATGATGATCCAAGGCATGTCATAAGGTAGCAAATGAAGTATAAGTTCAATTTAAGTGAATGTAGCACCCATTTAAATTATTTAGTTTTTATGACCTTTATAAAGTCTTTGTGTATAACACTGAATTATTTGGGTATTTGCATGACTATTCCGCTGTGTAATCTAACTGAGGAGCAGCAGGATTCATAATTGACCAACGTGTGTAAATTTATCAAATTGTAAAATTAATTTAGCTAAATCATTTGTTAATCCCAAAATAAAATTCAATATATGAATATCTGTCACAAAATGTTTCAACTTTTGTATCTATTCTGGTTTCCTGGGAGCACTCAGATTCTAGCTCAGGAACCTTTGTTTGAACTGTAGTATTTTTTTTTTTTTTTTTTTTAGCTGTAGTATTTCTAAAGTAGTGATGGGAATACTGGGTCTTTTGGTTTGAATCTTAACCAGTTCCCCAAAAAAATAAAATCATTGAAATAGCTTGAGTTTATTAAATCATTTATTTAACCAAAACAATGTGAATGCCTCATAAAATGAGCCAGTAATGTAAAAAAGCAATGTAATTTTAACTTATTGGAAGATCAAGGAGCTGTGATGCAGATGTTCTCCATTTGTGTCCTATGATTAAAACATTACTTTATCCTTGGTTTATATTTATTAACATTATTTATTTTATTTTCATTGATCATATTGTAACAGCAGCTTTACTCGTGGTTTGCAGCATTGGTCATATCCTTTGCAAAATAGCCAATGTGTATAAGTGCTGCCCCACCACACCGTTTTCTTTCCACAAAATGAGCCAATGTACGGTTCTAAATACGTTGCTCCACTTTGAAATGGCTCCCACTGAAGGGTGTGCCTGGAGGATTTCGGAATGTGTAGGGGGGGTGGAGGGCTGGGCAGTGTCAGCTGTGATCGACAGCAGGACACAAGCAGTTCACAGTCACACAAGCATGACTAGCAGAGCATTACCAGTGATGACAGTTTTGCAAGTGAGCGGTCAGCTCTCTCTTCACTGTCTTCACTGAAGAGGCCAGCCTTGAGTGGATCCAGTTTACACTGGAGCCTTCAGTTTAGGCAACTGGACATGAAGTTTTCTACAAGACATTTCACTTCTCATCCAAAAGGCTTCTTGAGTTCCAACTGATGGTGGAGAGCACTGATAATATATACTAAAGGTGTAACAAAGGAATTATAGTTTTAAATAAAACTAACAAGTCGTACCAAAACTCAGATATTTGCTTTCTTGGGAGCCCTATGGCCCCAATGACCCTTGGCTCCATAGAAACAGTTGTATTTATGGGGCACCGTTCAAAAAGCTGATATTTTAGTGAAATTCTGAAAAGGTTATTCACATAATTAGTGTCCTACTATTTTTTCATTATAATTGTATAGTTGGGGTGTGCAGGTGGTGCAGTGGTTAGCGCGCACGACCCATGTATGGAGGCCTTAGTCCTCGACGTGGGCGACCCAGGT
>JAUZNJ010092583.1:0-22271 GCA_034780135.1 Jordanella pulchra
GGTCACTGCGCCGAGTGCTCCTATTACCACTTGACCTTCCACATCTGTTCCAGCTGTTCTTTCAACCCTTGGTACTTCTCCACCTTTTCTTGTTCCTTCTTTCTGATGTTGTTGTCAGCTGGTGTTGCCACATCTACCACCACTGTCCTCTTATGCTGTTTGTCAACCACCACTATGTCTTGTCGGTTAGCCAGCAGCTGTTTGTCTGTCTGGAAGCTGAAGTCCCACCGGATCTTAGCACTGTTGTTCTTGGTGGAATGTCCCATCGGGATTTGGGTACTTCTAGTACATACTGGGTACAGATGTTCCTGTCCCAGTCACTTAGTTGTGCCTCTCTTTGTACGCTGATCCTGCATGCATCTTACACCCTGCTACTATGTGCTGCAGAGGACTCACCAGCTCTCCAGCCTGTTTCTCAGACACATGGTTTATGGCGGGCTGCTCTTAACAAGTTGACTATCCAGAGCATGGGCCTCACATGACTTTTATTACAATGGAAAAGCCTTAGCTCTTACTTACACTTTGTCACTCATTTAGTTGCCTTTCAACACGTTGTTCTCCCTTTTGTGGGAATGATAATCTGAATGAAGGTTATGTGCCTGTATATTTACACCTTCTAGGGCAAACTATGCTATCTGGTCCAGGCTTAGCATTTAAAAGGATTACTATTTGCGGTGCCTTTTTTAAAGTATATAAACCCCTTCAACATTTTAATATTTTTCCATGTTATAACATCAAAATATATTTTCTTAGTTTCATTGTGATAAACCAACACTGGAGGAAAACATTAGTTCTATAGATAAAATCAAGCAAAGTGCAGCATGCCATTCTGGGTCTTAACCCCACTGCATGTCGTGCAACAGAGAACAGTGTTACATTTTTATGAGACAACAGAGTTTTTAGGTAAAGAATTAAATTGAAACTATGTCTTATCTACAAACAGTTCCAAAGCATTATGCTGCCACCACCGTACTTGATACATATTTCATTGAGGGGATGATGTGTGAAGCTAAATCATTATTACATTTTGGATGTGACCTAGTAAGTTTGAGCTAGGAAAGTTCAGTTTAGGCAACTGGACATGTAGTTTTCTAGAAGACATTTCGCCTCTCATCCAAGAGACTTCATCAGTTCTGACTGATGCAGGAGAAAACGTAGTAAGTTTGGTTTTGATCTCAACTGACCAGAGTTTTTACTTCTTTTTTTGCTTTTTTATTTCTTCTTTCACCTATTACTTCCTTACTGCCCTGCTCCCATAAATTTTAGATGTCACAATCCTGGTTGTTCATTAATGTAGCCTGAACAGAACAGCTGTTCACGCCTCTTAGGTAAAAAAAACACATTCTTTTTAAAATGTCAAGGTGGGATTTTAAAAACAGAGCTTTTTTATAAGAGAAAGATGCGGGTGGAAATTAATGTAGAACAATAGAGTGGACAGAGACAGGATGAGATGATGATAATGTTCATCATGAATCAGCTGTTCTTTGTACAGCGCTGGGAACAGGGTGAAAGAGGCAGATAACTGGAAAGTGACAAAAGAGCAGAAGCGGCGTCAAAAAAATTCTTTTCACATTTACTGTAGGGTAACAGCAGGAGAAGAGCGGGAACTGCTTCCCCAACAAGAGTGTTCTTTGATTAAGGAGAAATGGGGACATTGTGGGCTTGGACCTAAAGGTCATCACGGATGTTAGCTCCAAGGCAGTGCCTGGGGTCCCGCTGACTCACTGCTGCCTTTAGCTGACAGAGGATGACCAGGACTAATTTGGGTTGGGGTGAACTTGTACATTAAATATTAGTCACAGCACCCAACTGGATGAGGAACATGAAGAGAGTCTCTGTTGTCTGGACACATTATGGGGCCCAAATGTGGATTTCTCAATCGCAGTGAAACCTGACATGATTGTGCTTTCCCTCTCCTGCTGGGTCAGCTTGTTCACTGCTTGTCTGTTAGAGAGGACTCCCACAGAGATCCTGACCTGTTTCACTTAAGAAAACTTTTCTTCATCTGACATAAGGAAAAAAAGCACAAAAAAAACTGCCCTTAACGTGCTTTTCTAAAGATTTTTTATGATGGACAAAATCGTTTGACAGTCATTTTATGGAGAAAAAAGAAATCGCATTTAAATTGCAATTAAATATATTTCATTAGGATTTCATATGAGAGAAACTAACAAGTATAAATATAAGCAGCAGGATAAGAACAAATAAACACACACACACACATCTATGGATATGGATAATGAATACTTTAATACCCTTTTTCATATTCAAAACAGTTTAAGGCAAAAAAAAAAAAAAACATGTTAACAAAAATCCACCTCTTACAATTTTAAAATGGAAAATGCTTTCTCATCAGAAGCAGAGATTCTATCAGTTAAATAAGTGTGCAGATAAATGCAAAACACATAAACCCAAATATAACAAAATTTGCCAATACTTAGTTTATTCAAAAACATATAATACAAAGACACTTTTTGCTTACATAACCAGTACTTTGCCTGAAAGGCCCAGGCTGACGCAAAAGCTTCTGATTGCCTGCCTTTATACAACTACATTTTAAGGTTTTTTGTGGTATTAACATTTTAACGTAAAAACAATCTAGAAATCAAAAATGAACAACAGCAGAATATGGAAATACAACTTTTAATGATCAACAATACCATCCCAAATTAGTATTGCATCAGGATACAGCAGCTGACTCAACCGCCTACGATTGTGACAATATGGAAAGCAGAGACTAACCCGTGGCTCGGAAACTATCATGGACAGAGTGATTCAGTGAAAGTGAATGGTTCTGACTCCTACCCATCACTATACTGGGGAGGGAGGCTGGAAAAAGGGCAGGGAGAGGACGAGAAGAATGAAGGAATGACTGGTGACGGTGAAAAAGTGGAGAAAGAGAGAGAGGGAAGGGGGAGGGGCTTAAAAAGTATGAACTTGTGTATGATTTAGCTGCAGGAACCATTAAGAAGGAAAAACACTGCAAACAGGACGCTCGGCTTTCACTCTGCCAGCGTGTGGACGGGTTCCGTTCTGACTCATCTGAGGTGGACTTTTCCCACCGGGTCACTGTGCTACTTTTTATTTATTTATCATTTTCAGCTGTGCTCTGTCTCTCTGGAGACTTGTCTCTATTACAGTCCGAATTTCTTACTGTGGAGGCTCGAGAAAAAAAAAAGAAGAAGAAGAAGCAGAAGAAGGCGACACCACAACAACAGGAGGACGCGGAATCGCTTCGGGAATAACCGCCTGGAGTTCGTATCCCCCATAATGAAAGCTGCCTTGGAGTTCTGCTTGGTTTTCTTCACGCTGCAGTCTCCCGGCGTGCTGTCCCTGTTCACACGTAAGTTGCACACAGATGTCCATCGATGCGCGGAGTCCCAGTCCTGCAGCAGGGGGGACAGCTTCGATTTTGAGGCTTGATTTTGGGGTCTGCTTTACAGAAATCTACTCAGACCAGCTGTAGGCATAAGTTTTGACTGTAAACGGCACCGTCTGACTTGGTCCTGGTCGATTTAAAAGCCAAACCTGTTGCAGAACTGGATTACTATGTTATTACATCACATTTCAAAGTCTGTAAACATTGAATTCACTACAATAAACTGATGTGAAATATTACAATGCATTACAGGAGCAATGTTTTAGAAAAAGAAGCCCTGGTTTAAACAATCAAAAGTATATTTAAAAGTTTTATAATAACAGTTATCACATGGTAAATTCCCCTTTCTGTTTGAGTCTAACGACCAAATAGTACATATATGATATTACAACAGTAGTATTAAAACAAAAATTAAAAAATATGCAACATGATCCAAGAAATTTTATCCAAAGCAGAAAAGAATAAAAATGACAAATGACACAAATACATCCTGGTCTGAAATGAGATTTGGAGGAGGTTAGCACACCCCTAGATAGAGGTGGAACAATACATCCAGATTCGACGAGACCATACATGATACTGGGCTCACCAGGCGAGACGAAATTTCAACAATATTTATGGGAGAATGAGAAATCCCTATCATCTGTTCACTCCAACAGAATCTCTGAGTGTTTTCCCCAAATTCAACCCAGTTTGAGTTTCTACTTTTCTATTTTCAGGCAGTTTGAAAGTAGAAAAAGTATTGGAGTCAGTATATTTGTCAGTGTTCTGACAAATAGGATTAAAGAAAATATCTCTACAATACTGAAATATCCACTTAGATTTTAGTATTTAAACTAGAGATAGCCGAAACATCGGTCAGCCATTATCTGGTGCTGAATACTAAGCTTTTTTCCTGTATTTGCATTGGCCTATGTGCATTCAGCAGCCCTGCACTGAGATCAAATGAAGTGCATGTGTTCCCCTTGCCTTCAGTTGATACTATTTTGTTTGCTTTGTATAATAAATTCTTCACACACCGGGGATCAGATATTTGCATTAACCTTAATAAAACAGTTGATCAGTCAATCTCTGAATTAAACTATACAGGATCCAATGCAGTACATTCTGAATAAAATAAGTAAAATAAAATCTATTTAATATAATATTGATACAACTTGAATCAGATGCAAATTTACCCCTGTAGATCAACTTTTATGACGAGCAGCTCAGAGATCCAGTAAAACCATTAAAATGCTTATGTTGCAATACTGACAAGATGGTTTTTAAGGATTCAAATTGACATTTGAGGTAACCGACATGTTTGTTTTGGATGCAGGTGACTTTAATAAATTGAAGACTTAGCTTGAAAATGATATGACGTCTGTGGAAGGAACTAAAGATTAGGGTGATGGCTAGGAGACCTCTAACATGAGAGCCTGGAGCTCATGATATAGCATAAGTAAACAAAATACATGAAATTGTGGCAGAAGAGCTCATCTGCAATCATGAATCATTTAAAGCTAGAAGAGAAGCTTGTAAATGATTGTAGATGCTATTTTTTTTATTAAATAAAATGCAAATATGAACACCGAAAGATTTTCTTGGAAAATGGATCTTTTTTTTCACAATTTGGCGTTTATTATCTTTAAGAAATACTGGATACTAGAGGAAATGAGAAATTTGAATAAAAATAATTTAAAACCTAAATAAGGCAATTGTATAAATAATTGTACCCATGTGTTTGTCATTAAAAACTGTTAGCCATGTTATCTCAGAGGTAAAGTGTCCTTGAAAACTGTACTGGTAGTTAGGATAACATTTTTAAAATTTATTTTGGAAAAAAATAAACCTGTTCTGAAAAAAATTTTTCGATTATCTTAGCCAAAAATGTCAAGTTGTGTTTGCTCATTATGGAATCATTCAGATTAGGTCTTTTTTGAACAGGATCTGTAGTCTTCAGTTTCACATCACTCAGTCTTTTCTGGGTGATTGAAAGAAAAACAAATCTCATGGCAGCAGGTGGAGCAACAGTTCTTCCTGCTGTTGCTAAGGTAATCTAAGAATTACTATAATTATGTGCTATTTTTTTTATTTTGTTATCTTGATGCAAGTCTAGGTTACACACCAACACTTTCGTTGCAGCCAAATTTATTTGCAAACAAGGGAACGGGGTGGTCGTCTTATTTTTCACCCAGCTGACTAGCAATGTGCAGCAATTGGCGATCAAAGGGCTGCGCTGCTGTACTCTAGCGTCCGTACAGCCGCAGAAAAACTCCACTCACTGAGACACTTTCCATTTGTGTCTTAAACAAAGACAGAAAATATTAGATAATAACTTTTTACAATCTTGATCAGTCCTTTGATAGCAATAACCCAGGCCTACATGTTTTTTTTTTAGATTTGTGGATATATTTGTATGGGGACATAAGGGGACAAATGCCATTTTCTCTGTCTGACAGCCTGATTATTGATGTTCTCCTGCTGCAGTTGCATTTCTTGTGTCCCATGCGTAGCGATCCCCTCCAGGGAGGCCGGATTTCAACAAGTCAGGCCATAATTCGTTTAACACATGCTAAGGATGGGGGCTTTACAGACCGCAACAAAGCGGTGACATCACTTGCTCTGAATTTAAGGGGAACGCATCAGCGCCAGCTTAATGCACAATAATGTAAATAAATCATGGTTATGTCCGGTTCAGCTGCTTAGAGACTGGATTTAATGGTGAGCTCACTCACATACAGCAGCTCTTTAGTCCCCTGTCCTTTTTTAAAAGGGATAATAAAAGAAAGTCTGGATTTTGAGGGCTTTAAAGGAAATAACAAGCCATGAATACAATCTTTCCTTCTGCCTATTATACAACCTAAATGGTCATTAGTGTTTGACTCACCTTTATTTTGGGCAATAGATCTCTTCCAAACAAGCTGCTAGCAGAATCAAACTGTTAAAATGTAGATTTCCTTTTATTGCATCTCAAGAACAAACAATGAAATAATTACCATGCCCTACAAAAGTACACACTCTTAGTTATTCAGCTCCCTGAATCAATGCCTCTTATATTAAAGCTTTTTGACAGCTATGTGCTTCTGTAGAGGAATTAATTTGCCAGTGACTGAAGTTCAGGCAGAATAACCACAGATTCCAGTTTGCTATAAGTCTGGACTTTGACCGGACCATTTAAATCCAGAAAAGTGTTTAGATCTCCACTGTTCCTCCTTTTAGTTCTGGCTGTATGTTGGGTTGTTGCCCTCCTAGGAGGTAAACCTCAACCCCTGGTTAAAGACTTTGCTGTATGTAACCCTGACCAACTTGCCTGCCTCTGCTAAAGAGAAGAAACCCCACAGCATGATACTGCCACTGTCACGTTTTGCAATAGAGGTGAAGTGGTAAGGGTGCATAGGATATTATTTTTAAAGCCCAGTCCAGCTCTGTCTGTGTTCCTCAGTCTCCACCCTGCTCGTGATGGTGTAAACTTTATTAACAAATCGGATTACCGCTAAAGACAGTTAGTGGATTTTATTTGAAGTTATCAGGGCTAAAGCGATGGAATACAAATGCATACCACTCTATTTAGATCCTTTTCGCTCCTGCTTTACAAAAATTAAAAAAATTACATATAAACTGTACAGGAAGAAAATATAAGCCTTAGAGAGTTTATTTAACCACAAAGTTATTTTTTTTAACATTTTGCTTCCACCTGATGCTAAAAAATGAACATTTTTATGTAAGATTAAGTTAGTCAAGAATAAATCAGATCGACTGCCTCTTCAGCCTCTACGCAGGCAACGTTGCATGGCTCATTGTCACCAAATGTTGCGTGACTTCCTCTAAAATCTCCAAACGGCTCATGTGCATCGGTTGTTAAAAAGAACCAGAATAAAGCTCCCTTTCAGCTGTTGTTAAGACGAGTGCAGAATAAAGGCTTTGGTGGTGGGAAGAATGGATGGGACGTACCTTTGAAGACCACCGCAGACTAGAATTCAGCCGCTGGAGACTTGTAATGTAGTCGGCAGCCATGAAACAAAAGCTAAGGCCTTTTCTCATGTCTCAGGCTAAATTCCGTCGTCCATTATCACGATGTTAAACTCATCCTCAGGCGTGATGAGAACTTCCGTCTCTCCAAACAAATCATTTTTTTACAAGCCATTTCCTTCAGTGAACGTGTTGGGGAGAGACAATAAACAGCAGTAATTGTGTCTCGCTTTGCAGTGTTTGAACTGTGAAGTAATGGGCGTTAGAGGGCTTCACCCCCCGCTCCGGGGCAATGTCCCGTCCTTAGCGCCTGGAATACATAAACACTGATTGTTATTCAGCTGGAGCAGGGTATTACTGGCTAATCATGGCCGCCTTTGGTCCACTGTATCCAGTGACAAAGACAAACAGCCCCTTTGCATGGGTTTGTTTGTGTTCCTGTGAGCATGCATGTGTGAAACTGTCGTGTCGAAGGCCTTAAGAGGCAGCGGTGATATTAACAGAGGAGTGGAGTTACTGATGAGCTGGTGTCTTCAAAGGCGGTGCCGCCATAAAAGACCACACAATGTCTGTCAGCGTAAGGTGGTTGGCTGCTGAATAGATGTGGCCTGAGGCACAGATTTTGTAGTGGTCTGACAATGTCGACACTCTCACTTGTTGGCTGCTCAGTCATTTCCTCATAGAAACCATCTCAGATGTGTTCAGATTGCTTTCTACACTGTGATGAACTTTTTTTTATGTTAGTCTTGCAGTTTTTAGAAAATGAAATCCTTTGTTCTCATCTTTTCTCCTGGATCTTTCCTCCAATTGCCTGTAAGAACAAAAGCTTTGTTTTTTTATTTGACTGCTATAATAATGTGGGATTACCTATTTTGCTCCCTATTTCTTTTTTAAAATGTAAACCTCTATTGACAAAACAAACAAAAAAGGATGGATTATCTTTATGTCTTCCTTTTTCTGTGGTGCATCATGGCTTTTTTTGTTCCTCATTTTAATCACCTTTTTCAAAATTTGGGATTATAATTTGGTAAATTATTTAAAATTAACGCATTGTGTATTCATTAAACATCAGTTCTAAGATACAGTAAATAAACATAAAATTGTTTCATTTTTTCACTTCTTTACTAAAGATCTTTTGTGTGATTCTGTCTGGTCTGTGGACTTTTCATGACAGATATACAATGAATTCACATCTTTCCCCCACTGATGAAATACCTATATAAATATACTCGGCTAATGCTAGCATTTTTTCTCTGTTTTGATTGGACTTTTGGGGCCTATTCTGTTAATCATGATTGGAAAAGACTTTAAAAATCATAATCTTGCTTCTAAAAATTAACGATTTGCTTTGCAAATAGTAAAATCTAAAGGAATAGTGTTTAAATTCTCATGCACACTGCTAGGTACCAGTGTACACAGCAGACCACATGACTGAGATAACGGGAAACTGCAGCACCAAGTACAGTTTACCTTGAACAGCTCTGGAAAGGGTGAGAAAACCCATAGATTGTATATTGTAGAGAAAATACTAATTCTTTAAATGAAAAAAGTCATGCGCTATTTGTATGATATTCTTTGCCACTGGGGCAACTGTCTAAATCAGGGTATACTATCATTTGGGATTTAACATGAAATCACAGACAGGGTTGTCAAGAGGTAGAGACATTACTGTAAATTTGTTATTTATTCTTTTTTTTGTTTTTGTTTTTTTTTTACTTACGGGAGTTGAGATTGTTACCTTTAGAAAAAGAATGGAAGTTAATATGATTTTAGTCAACCAAACTAAACTGCCCAAAAAGAAAAGGGAACTCCCAAATAACACTCGTTAGATCTGAATGACTGAAACATTCCCATGGAATAATTCGTTCTGTACAAAGTAGAATTTGCTGAAAACAAAATCATACCAAAAATTATCCATGAAAATCAAATTTACTAACCAAAGCCTGGATTTGAAGTTGCACACAAAATGAAAGAGGAAAAACACTCTACAGACTGATCCGACTTTGATGTAATGTCCTTAAAAATAATTTTAAAAGAGGCGTAGATGTGCCTGTATGACCTACCTACAACACCTCATGCTCCTGATGAGGTCTGTGGACGTCAGGCCCTCATACCATCCTCAAGGAGTCGGTTTCTAACCGTTTGTACACATTTATAGACTGCTGGAGGTCATCTTACAGGGCTCTAGCACTGCTCCTCCGGTTCCTCCTTGTATAAATTTGGAGGTGCTGGTGCTGGATTGTTGGTCTCCTACTGTCTCCTGGTAGAGCTTCTAGCCTCTAGACACTATGCTGACAGACACAGCAAACTTTCTTGCCACAACTCGCATTGATGTGCCATTCTGGATGAGATGCACTACCTGAGCCACTTGTGTGGGTTTTAAAGTCCATCTCATGCTATTATGCATCTGAAAGCACCAGCAACATTCAAAACTAATCAATAAATCAGCAAGAATGCATAGGTACTGAGAAGTGGCCTGTGGTCCCCTCCTTCTTTATTGTCTGTGTCTTGCTTATTGACAATAATTTCCACCAGTTGTTTATTCTATTTGCACAAAAGCATATGAAATTGATTGTCATTCATTGTTGCTTCCTAAGTGGAAAGTTTGATTTCACAGACGTTTGATTTAATTAAAGATTTTTACATATTGAGAAACATATATCCTCTGAGCATAACTATAAATATGATTTTTTTGTTATGCTGATGTTATATCCGATGCATTAAACAATATAACAAGGACAATTTCACTTTACTTAGTTTGTATGTTCAGATATGTTTATTAGTTTTATGCACTGGACTAATTAATGTGGGTCTGTAACCCAGGGTTCTAGAAATGCATTGGAAAAATGCACAACAAAGTAGGCAGCTCGGCCTTTATGAACCTACTACAAGCAAGATGCATGTGTAGGGGGTTTGCATGGGTGTACTGAGGTGCACTTTAGCAAAAAATTAAATGTTTTATCCTAGTTTCTGGTAAAATACAATTTCTCCAATTATATTTAAAATTCCTGTTATGGCCCAAACTTTTATTTTTTTTTTAAGTTCCAGGATTATTTGTATTGATTCTCATCCATTTCTGCAAATTCTCATTAGTGTCTGCAGTTTAGAAAGTTTTCAACTTTCCAGAATCAAGCCTGCAGACAGTAGATTGACAACAGGTGTCAGAAGTTTAGCTAGTTCAGATAACCTGGCATAAACCAGATTGATACATGTAGTTCAATTTGAATTCTGCATGGTATCCATTTGGAAAGCTTCATGTAGAACGTGTCCGCAAAAGGGAAGGACAATCAGTACAATTCTTGGAGCTGATTGGGTCCCCCCCAATTGAGATTTTAGCCAATCACAGCAGCAGTAAAGGCTTTGACGTATCCCATTCTTGATTTGTTTCACAACCAGCAGAGATACTGATAAATTAAACTCTTACCAAATCCGGTCAGGAGGAGTGCGCAAACATCTTCCCTTCCACAAGGCAGAAATTCTGTCCTTTTGCCAGTTTTTCAAAAAGCGATAGTGGGTATTCCAGCTAAAATGGGCGCAGCCATGTTTGTTTTGTTTCAGCCTTCCGCCTCTGGTTGATATGGTGACAGCATTTTATTGATCCGAAGCATTTCTATATTGAAGGGTTTTTGAAAGGGGTTTTGAATTTATTTCTGTATTATAGGATCTTGACAAGCAAAGCATCTAAAGGTGGTTTTATAGTTCATTTTAACATGTTTTGTTTTCTTAGGTTATATTGGCCAATTAATGTCAAAGTCGGTAGTGGTGGTAATATTTTATTTTGCTGTATAAAAAAGGATACTTTTTTTCTAAAGTTTACACTTCAGGTTCAAAAAATAATGTTCAATCTCTAAAATAAGAGAATTATGAGCCTAGTCACAAAAGGCTTCAGAGTTTTACTAGAGACAAGGTACATTTTCATGGTCGATTCCCAGGGCACACTGGGACATTCTGTAATTAGCTTTCAGCTAAAAGTTAGTAGACGTGTCCAAACTTGAGAAGTGTGGACAAGGTGTTAATGGTATTTCAGGCGACTGTGTAAACTCTCTCTGCAGACCAGGCTTATCTGCATTCAATGTGAGAGGAAAAAAACAAGACAGAGGACCAGAAATCTTTTAGATTAGGAATTGTTTGTGTATCTCTGACAGCAGAATCTCGCAGTCTTCCCAGGTCCCTCTCAAAAATACATTTTAGATCTCAGTGAGGTTTTATCTGCTTAAATAAAGGTTATTATTAATATAAGGGCCCCTGGCTTGAGTTTAGTGAGTGCATTCCTGTAGAGCGTCCAGAATCTGTGGTCAACAGTCAGAATGTATTTTCTATTAGTAAGCGTGTAATCACAGTTCAGATCTTTCAGTGGTTTAGGGGCTGGGCTCCCGCTGGTATTTGTAGCCAAACTTGGTTGTAAAACTAAAACCTAGTTATAAGACAATGCTAGGCTTTATAGAACAGAGAAAAGCTCCTTGCATTGCTATTCCTGCATAAAATGTTGAGCTGAATGAGGCTAAAGTTTACTTTTTGTATCCACATTCTGTCATTGCTGACTTTAGCTTGTTTAATATTATATGACAAAGTACTAACTATTTTGAGTGAAGGTAGAATGAAAAGCATAATTCAAGCTTTGAGTTGATTTAAAGATACAGATTTAGAAACGTCTCTCCCTGACAAAGCATGGTTCACCTTAATCAAATCAAACCAGTAGACAATACTTAAAAATCCTTAATAGAGAAGACTGATGTTTTAAGTCAGAAGATTAAGACATGTTGGATTATGTATGTTCTGACCAGAAAAACACTTTAAAAGCAATAAGTCAGCTTAAAGCCATGCCCAACTAGCTGCCTCCTTCCTAGCACACCACACTGGGGGCATATTTCCTTTTGTCAGGTCAAAGAACTTGCTGCCTACTCAGCATTTCCACCTGATCCTTTTTAACATCGAGCAGCCATGATGAAGCTTCCTGGCTCAGCTTTACAAGATTTGAGAAACCCAGTTTACTGATACATAAGTAAAGAATGGATTTAGGGTGGAATCATAAGATGCAGGTGTGAAAATGAAACATTGCCCCAAACTATTTCTCCTTAAAAAAATTGAAAGGTTAAAGCAAAAAAAAAAAAAAAATGGCATAAGACTAATAATATCTACAAGGAAATGATCCAACTTCTCGTAGTTTGCAACCAGTATTGGCGATGATAAAATGGATCCGTTTTGTGCCCTGTTTAAAAGTCTTGGCACAAAATCACTAAATGTAAAAGTAAATCCTTTACTATAAAGATAAGACAATCATAAATTGTAAACTTGTTAGACAACATGTCTCATCACGTTAATTTGTGGACTTGCTTTAAGCAGGGTAAATCAATAGTTACTCTACTAGTTTTAAGGCCAAATACTGTCACCAGTTGGGTATTAATAGCTGTAAAACAAGAATAAATAATTTAAGAAGATAACATAGTGTCCTCTTCTGTTTTTTCTCCTAATTTACATTCCTAGGAGAGCATAGAGCCCGTTTTTATGTCTACCCTTTGGCTGAATATCGGCCTAAAGATTGAAAGGTTGGATTTATTGAATTTGATCTTAAAAACATCATCAGCTTCTAGGCTAACTAAATGCAAACTAAGGAGCCAGAAAAATATTTCCCAGCATGTTCTCTGATTGAAGGGATGTTACAAAAAACTAACTCTATGGAAGTTATTTCTGTAGATAAATGGTCAATAATTAAAAGGTTTTGTTTGTTTGTTTTCATCCTTACCTACAGTTTATATTATTTCCTCTTGGGTCTAAATTCCAGTCTTTCATCTCCCCAAACCAATAAACTGCTATCCTCCTAGCGTATACTGATGCCATCAACTGGCCTGTGTCTTCCAGATGTAGCAGTTGTTTACCCCCAGGACCCTGTGCTTCGCATGGGGTCCAACCTGACCGCCAGCTGCTGGGTCCACCCTGACCTCGGGGTCCACGCCAACTCTCTTTTCTGGACGCTGAACGGTCATCAGCTTCCAAGCTCCCTCTACAAAGTGCTGAGCCCGTCCAATCTGAGTGTGACGCTGGTTGGGCTCAACGCCTCCAGGCAAACCTCCGGCGACAACCTGGTCTGCCACAACCACAAAGGGCACATACTGGCCGGCTCTTGTCTGTATGTTGGGAGTAAGTTAAAGTTTCAAAACATTGAACTTTTCAACACTTCTGCAGTGGTGAAATGGTCTATTTCTTTCTAAATGTTTGTTAGATAAAAAAAAAAAAGCCGATTATTGGATGGAGTAATACACAGAAGAGATAAAAAGGAAATGGGAGTAAAAGGGAGAGCAAGGAAGTGGTGGGTAGATTTTTAAGCGTCCCTGCACAGTTGAAGTTGTATTTTATCCGTTTTATTACCACCTTCAGACTCAGTAAGAGGCCTCACTGATGATTTGACCATCTGTGTGGTCCAAGACTATTGCTGTAGAGGCTTGACACTTTACACCCAGGAAAAAAAAAATATTTCTACTTTGAAATTGTGTGAGCAAGCATTTTGGAGCTTCTTTTTCCTGCACTTCACTTCAATTCTCTAAGAAATATCTTAGAACATTCAAAGAATTATACATCGGTATCTTAGCATTTAAAACTGGATGATAGAAATAAAAGCAAGCTTTTAAAAACTAATACATATATATCATGTTTATTATGAAACTTAGGGGAGAAAAATTGATTACTTGGATTTGGTTGGAAAAAATTTGAGATTAGATTTTTAAGCCTTATCGCCCAACCTTACATTAGAATTAATTAATAACACTAAATGTTTATATACTTGTAACAAATTCAAAGTACTCGCTTGATCTAAATCCAAAGCTGAGGGAAATATTATAGAGTTGAATTGCTGTTTTTATCTTTAAAGACTCTGGGTCACTTATCATCTCACTTTAAATCCACATGTGGTCTCCACTAATTAACATTCTTTATATGGACAAAGCTGTGATGCAACAATATTTTGGAAATAATCTGAAAAAGAGTCAAAATCTGTATCACTTGATTGAATTGTTTATTATTTTTCTTTACAGTTTTTATATCCCATCATTTAATTATTGTGTTTCTGTTCATCCATCTTCCCTCAAAATAACTCTGGTATTTGAAATCCTCATGTCCAATTTGATAGTTTTGCTTCATTTTTGTGACTGAGAAAAAAAGGTTTTTATTTAATGTTTGGTAATCTACTAAAAGTCTACTCCAAATAAATGTTCTGTATTTTTTTTAGTTTGTGTGCAGTTTGTTTGTTTATAAGCATTTCCTATATCTCTCCCTAATAGGTATGTCCAACATAAAGTCTTTAAAAAATATTACTCATCTGACTTCAGTTAAACTAAATTCGATTTTCGTGCAGTTAAATGCATATTAATCATAATATTTTTCTTAAGTACTTGACTTGAAAAAAGAAAAACTGACCCATGCTTTAAATGCATGGATGCTAATTGTATATTTAAATGTTTTATGAATGAAGTATTTGAATTATTTTTCAATTGTTTTAAACGTGTGTAAAGATTCAGGTTGAATTGAGCTTTTTTTTTTTTAGAAATGTTTAACTTACATGGTCCATAGTAAAACCTCATCAGATCATGTGATTTCTTTCATTGAGTGTATTTTTAAACCAGAGACGTTTCCTGTTTGCACTCAACATCAAATAAACAAACGTTTTCTACCCTTTAAGATTTTCTTTTTTCCTCCTATCTTTTTTAGAGGTCCTCTCACTGATACATCTATAATAGACAGTCACACAACTAACATCACAAAGAGGTATTTTCCAGCACATTTATAGAGATGCAGCAGATAGCATAATTTGTCTGTGAAAATGCTTCTGAGGACTCCATGTTCCTCAGAGAAACAGACCATAGCTCTGACCTGGGTACTGCACACACATCCAAACCCACATAGTAAGAGAAAGCAAATGAAACATCTTATTTCAAGCTGTATGAAGGACAGGAGTTAAATTTTCCTTATCACTGACTTTTAAAAATCTTGTTTCCTTTGTTTTATCCCTTGTTCTTAACTGTTTCTGGCTTCCTGTTTCTTTTTCTCACTCTATCCACCTGGTTCCTTCCCAGTGCCTCCAGAGAAACCAGTCAATCTGACCTGCTGGTCGCGTAACACCAAAGACCTGACATGCAGCTGGAGCCCTGGTGGAAAAGGAGAGACTAATATCAACACACAGTACAAGCTTAAGTACAAACTCAGGTACGCAAATGACCCACTCACTGACATGACACCAAGATAAAACTGTCAAAACTTATTTCACCTGAAAACTACAAACTAAATGTAGCTAAACCTCTGTTTGGGTCGACCTTGCTCTCCCTACAGGTGGTATGGTACAGAGAAGGAGTGTGAGGACTACAGCCACACCCAGCCATACTCCTGCAGCATCACCCAGGACCTGCACCTCTTCACACCCTATGAGATCTGGGTGGAGGCCTCCAACCAGCTGGGACGGGCCACTTCTGATGTCATCATCCTTGACATCCTAGATGTGGGTGAGTGGAAGAAGAGACACCGTTTTATCTGATTTCTTTATAGCTTTGGGTCCTTTAGCTTTAATTTACATTAATCCACTCATTTTTAATGACTCGGTAAATCTTTATTAATTTAGGAGGATGATGACAGTTAATTGTCTCATGGAAAGTAGCCTGTTAGCCTTAGGAGTGTAAGCAGCACTAAAGTGCTTTATGGCTCCAAGCAGTCCTAAACCTCCTGTTAACACCTGCTATATTTATAAAATCATTAAAAAAACACTTAAGTGGTTTATTACTTGTACTCAACATATACTAATTAGCCAGCAGACCTTGCATGGAGACAGTTTGTCAGTTTTCTCTCTCTAACTTTTCCCAAGCAGCACAGCGGCTTACTTTTTTTTTTTTTTTACTGAGAGTGAAAACATGTTTTTTAACTAATGCAGCTCTTAAGATAATTGTGCAAATGAAAGATGTGTGATGATGTAATTTGCCTAAAGCGCTTTTTCCTTTATCAGACTTTCGACGGAATATGAATGAGTTCTCTCATTTGACATTTAACTGCCTGAAAAGCTAACAGCGAGTTTGCACCACGTTAAACGAAGCTCTCATCAACGACTTCTTTTATAATAAAAAATAGCACCAGTTAAGATGTGGTTGCTGATGGAGGATGTTTAGATGAAGCTATTTTTTGTTCTTAAAATGATACCCATTCCTGTTAAAGTGTTGGGACAGCAGTTAGTTTGCTTTAGTCACTGAAACTGAGGTTGAACCGATTGTAGTTTGCTAAACAATAACAGATCTTCAAAAAGCCTTATTTACAGATTCCCAATTTGGCCAATTCCATATTTTTTTCAAAAACTGACCCTGTTATTGGATAACACTACACCTTTAATATTCTAATCTTATATCATTGAAATAAATGAATTTATATCTGTCAAACATTACAAGTTTCCATCAGCTGCAAATAAGGTGCTCTAAACTGTAAAGGAAAAGCTAAGAGTGTTGACTGTGTCTGATTTTATGACCGTTGTAGATCGGTGGATAAAATCAGTTTAAAATATTTCAGCTTATCGTCCTTGATCCAGAGTTAAGGGAATCTGTGCACCTCTAATTTAAGAGTTGGAAGAATCACAGATTCATAGCTTATAACCTTTATTTTAACTGGTTATTGAGCATTTAGATCAATTGCAGCCATTTTTTGTTCTGTTTAGTTTTTTATGGCATATTTATAACATGTGTATATTCTTATATGGAGGCTGTAGCTTTGAATCCCCCCAAAAAACATTAAAAGACAATCACTGCTTATTTATCAAAACTAATCTAAACTCTGCTGCTGGTTGATGCATTCATAGACTAAAAATGGTGGGAGGTTTTAGTTTTAATAGATTTTAAAATAGTAAAAATAAATAAATAAGAACATTACTGCTATTTCCCCTCCTGATCCATCTCTGTGATGGATTTTGTTATTTCTGTGACCACAGATAAAAGGAAGATGAAGTTGAAGTACATTTATCTTACTTGAATTTCTTGCACTGGATTTCTCATTTTCAACAGTAACAAAGTGAATCTTTCCTTTGGGTCAAGTCAGATTTATAACTCAGAGAAATTGAGTTAGGAAGTTTCTGATCAACTAAAAAGAGTAAAATGTATTTAAAATAAGGTTTATGTTAGAAGTATTGGTTGGGAGTGGTCACATCTGAATTATTTGTTACAAATGTGCATTTTCTTTTAGTTTTTGGTGTGTAATTATTCTACTGCTATTTTTTTTTGCTATTGCATCTCTTAATCAAAAGTGCTCACATTTGTTAGGGTATTATTTATTTGTATTGGTTTATATTTCATCAGCTCAGCTTGAATCTAAAAAAATGAAGGGTAAAAAATGCAAATAAATCAAATTGATAATATTTGACCAAAACCAGCAATATGTTGGAAAACATCTATTGACATCACCTTTAAATCTGGTTTTGTGCTTGAAAAATCCTTCCAAAAACAGGCCATTAAAAGCAGCTCCATCGCTGCAACGTCATGGCAAAGATTTTCTCTAAGTGTTCATCTGACTTCATACTGATAGAAACTGATCTGAATTACCTTTTAAAGCTCTGTTCTGTAGTTCTTGTTGAGCTTAAAGGAGTTAAAGAGCACATAATGAGATCAAATGCTCTCACCGTGCCAGACATACACTCTGACCTGGACATTCATGCTGTTGTTTTGACTCTTAGGTTCATCCTCATTGTAAAGCGCCCTAAGATGACTTTTGTTGTGTGATGGCTTTGAACTCAATTCAAAGCAGCTTCTCTTCTGACAAGCTCATTTTCTCTTTACTCATGCTTAGTGGACATAAACACAGAGAAACACTCACGCACCCACTCACACACAGAGAGACTGATGGAATGTTCCATGCTGATCCTCGAACCTAATCCTGTCTCCTAGGCAGCTGCAGACCCCGAGGCCCGAGTAACCCGGGCTTTGAGGCTTTAAGACTTGGACCTGAAATAATACAACCTGATAAGCTTGGAATTCCTCATCTTGTTGGCTTCTGGAACGCTCTGAACTCTTCTGGGAAAATGTCCTGGAAGAATACAGAGTTTCTGGGCTGGACTCGCCAGAGGCAGGGAAACAAGCGCCCATCAGTCCCTAATCCTATTGTTTTTATTAATGTATGCAGGCACACACCTGTTTGCACGCCTCCAGGGCAGGGCAGGGCCTTGCCTTAAAAATAAAACAGGGGCATCCGGGGAGTGGGCGTTTTTTTTGTTTTTTTTTTTCCTATATTCGTGTGAGTAAATAGTGTGTTTTGGGTTTTCTCTCGTGTCTCCCCGACCCAGCCTTTGCTTTCATTCAAGCGTTTTCCACAGCAGAAAGCAGGTCATAAAGAAGCCACACCTGTGCCGAGGTGGGATGAGTCACTCACACCTACAGTCGGGTCCAATCAGTCCTGAAGGCGAGGTGGAAACTCCTACGGGTTTCCCGCATTCCTCAGCCGAAGGGAGATAGAGAAGAACGGAGGAGGCTAGAGGAAACTTGTAGACGTATGACTTGAAGATGATGACGTGTTGCGGGGTGACACAACATATACAAACACTGATTCATCGCCACTGTGTCATGTCTCAACTATCTGGATATACACTGAAATTTGTGAAGTTTAGCTTTTTTTTTTGTTTGGTTTTGATGGCTTTGCGCTCCCATGCTACGGCAAACACATAGACGTTGAAGGGCAGTTCCGATTTTAAAATGAGCTTCTAAGCAGTTATTATCTTAAGTCTCGTCTTCAATTTGCTCTCTCACGTCATGGAAGCTGTAGTTAATGGTTTTTATGAGAGGGACCAACGAGCTTCTAGCCTCCAGAACCAGCTCTATTTTCAGAAACATCAGAGCAATTCCTTACTCTGCAATCCATTTTTATTTTGCATTAAGCTGTTTTTTTTCATGTCACTGATTATCGGTACAGGAAAATGAGGTTGGAGGCTGTGTGCTATTGATAATCATCCTCTGTGAACAATGCACCAGAAAGAAAGTAAGGCCTGATTTTGAGTTAGGGTTAGGGTTAATAAGATAATAAAGATAATGAATAAGATAAATAAAAATAGATGGCAGATAAATTAAGCTCTTTAGTTGTTTTAAACGACGCTACGTTTATATTGAGGAGGTCTCTCTGACTGATACGACTTTACTGATGTCTGTGTTTCACACAGGAAGAGTTTTGGTGGTGCACCACCTTTTGACTCCATGGCTGAATCCCATTCCACCCCCTAGGCTCTAACCCTTCACAATAAAGTGTCACTCCCAATGAAGTCCAACAGTTGTTGATTTCGCCTTGATTAAAGGTGGGGGTATAAATGAGAATGGGGCGGCCTCTTCCCTCCGACGGAAAATGAAAGGAGCCGTTGCCGTGGCAACACAGTGAAGCCGTGTATGCATGGGTGTAGCTCTGTGACACAGGTTGACATGACATCAAACATTTGCCCCTTTCTTAAGAATAAATATATGCATGGAAATAAAACAATTTCAAAGAGGACCTTTCCTTTAGGGATTAATGACTGTCTTTTCTTTTTCCCGCAACTTGTGATTTTATGCGACGAAGATGCAGGAATTGTGAAAACGGAGGCGTAGAGCTTAAGGTCACTGCTTAGGTGCCCGTTTGGGATTCAGCTCGTCTCCCATTTCGATTTTTTTTTTTTCACTTTTAATTCGTTTAAAACAAACCAAAAGCTTCCCTTCTTTTTTTCTTTTATTTGGTCCATAAATGTAATGTAACTCTGGTTTCAAAAAATATGTGACATTGGTTTGAAACTTACAGTCCTGTGAAAATTTTCGAAAGCCGCATGAAAGTGACATTTTTCTTTTATAATTTCCACACATGGATTTTTAAGGTAGTCATTAGAATAAAAACAATGAGTAATTTAAATAAATCATTAGATCAATCAGTAAAACTGGTGAAAGGACCATTTTAGAATTTACAGAACAACTGACTTAGGACACCCCTACATTTACTAAATAATTACCTGAAATTGGAAAACCTACATAAAGATGTATCACATCAGATGCACATGATATAAATAACATTATGAATGAGGCTCTGTTTATACCTGACATCATTTGTTTTTGCTCCAAGTAAGAGTGGACAGTGGTGACATTTAAATGGGTTTCTGAGGTATATAGAAAAAAAATGTAGCAGCTCCTGCATCTGGTAAAAGTTTTAAGTTTTTTTTTTTTCAAACTAGAGTTGTCATTCAACTTTCTGACAAAAAAAAAACATACATTTTGTATAAGTTAAACTGTATGATACGTTTTCCTTATTTGTGATAGAATAACCATTTCTGTGGATGATGCAGAGGTCTCAAAAACTCAACAAATATGATACTCTTGGTTTAAAGGGTTAAACTTGGCTCAAAAAGAGAAAAAAAACTCCTCATTTCTACTGTTAAGAAAAGGTCTACAAATGAAGGAGCTTGAAAAAAAGCGCTGGACGTCTTCCTAAAAGCAAATTAAAAGACTGAAAAAAAGGCCTACAAAAACCCCAAAATGTCAGCTAAGGATCCATCCCAAGTAAGATTGTAGTCAAAGTGTAAGAAGGTATGCAAGTCTGAAACATAAGGCTAGAATAAAGTTTGTCAGAGAGGAAGTAGTCAAAGACCAGGCCATCTTGTGACAGATGAGTCTAAAGCTGAAATATTTGGACAGCAGGACAGAAATGTGTGTGGAGATAACTAAATAGAACATTCCTGGAAAAGAACCTCATCCCATCTGAAGCGTGGAGCCGGTAGGTTTGTGGTTCAGGAATGCCTCAAAAGAGCAGAACTTTGCCAGCTCACTTTTGGTCAGTGAGTTAAAACTCAATTCCTTTCTGTTATGTGAAAAAGATAAATAATTAGATTACACATTAGGATGCAATAATTTTCATTCAATGAGGAACTGGATTTTAAATAACGTCCCTGAATTACTGTATATCTCATGACTTTGAATGTGGATAATCTTGCAACAGCTTGACTTTCTGTTGGATTCACAACCACTTTGTCTTCCAGTTGACATACAGCACATTTGTTTGGTTAGAAAAAAGTACAATTACTGAAAATGGGAAAGGTCAGGTTGGACCTCGTAGAAACGTGTCGCTTCATCAACAGGACGTCACTTTAAAAAATCCTATTGAATTTCGACAATGCAGCAGATTGGTACAAGTATTCAATTTGCTTCATCTGTTTACATTCAACTACTTTGGAAATACAGCTCCTTTTATCCCAGAGATAAGCAATAGTCTGAATCCTTAATTATTTTCACAAAGGAAGAATACATTTTTTTTTACATATAAAAAAAACATGTGTGCAACATTAAATTAGATAGGATCAAGCTTCACAAAGGTCTGCAAAGCTTCATTGTGTTTTTTTTCTTCTTTAAAAAAAAGCCACTGGCAGCAAATCTCACTGATGGAGCTGTTGGGGTTTGTTTACTTGTAGGGGATGACATCCTAAAAGAGAGACGATCTTCATATTAAGACAAGCTCTAAGGCCCAAACCTAAATAGTGGGCTGTCACCGAGTGCTTATTTTTCAAAGAGATAATTACTGTCAGATGATAAAAGTCTCACACAAGTCATCGGAAACTAGAAGACAACCAGAGACGGTAAAGCTTTTGTGCTGCTTTACATAAAAACACAATTCTTACACGTTTAAACTTCGATTGAAAGTAAAAAGCGGTGAAACTCTGAGGAATTACAGCAGCTTTAGATCAATAATTGATTGCAGTTCATTCAAAAAATAGAGGAAGGTTTTGTTTCTGCTGCTACACTAAAACCATACACATTTAAGATGTGTGTAAGGAGAACAGTCTTATGTGCTTAAGGCTATCTATTTGTTAAGAACATATGTCTATGGAAAGAAACACTCAGAATGAAAACTTACTGAATATATTTAACATTTTACTCTGCAAACACCACACATATACATGTATGTATATATATATATTAATATATATATATAT
>JAUZNJ010092594.1:0-22270 GCA_034780135.1 Jordanella pulchra
TTCACCATTTTAACTGGTTTCACCATTTTAACTGGTTTCACCGTTTTAACTGGTTTCACCATTTTAACTGGTTTCACCGTTTTTTTTATAACAACTCAAAGTGAAAATATTAAGACCTGTTTGATACTTTGGGTGTTTGCAGATATTTCATAATCTAATTTTTATAGGAGAAGGTTGAGTTTTTGTTCTTTTTGCTCTACTGCACTTTATTAATGCAGGTCGAGGCTCCTGGTTTCATCTTCCTTCCAGATCCACAGAAACTCTTCAGTCTGTCGCTGCAGGAAATACTTCTGGCTGTTGTTGCTGTTTTTCTAAAATTATAAACTCTTGATCAGAGGATCCGGTGAAATCAGCTGATAAAATCAACACCAACCTTCACATCGTTCCACCTTCATGTTTAACTAAGAAAACAGCAACAACCGTCTTTAGTAAAAATCTGAACAGTTAATATTCTTTAACAAGACTAAAGCAGAGAGTCTGTGTGACGAGTTCATTTACTGGTGAACTTCTCTATGATCTGACATCTGTCTCCTGCTGGAGAGGTTCTATAATTGGTATTATCCTCACAAAATCCCACTTTGAAAAATAAGGACTATCCCTTTAAATGCTGGTTCTGAGAAATCCTCCATGAACAAGACGTACGACACTTAGAGCAGGTTTGTTCACTAAGAGGATATTTTTAGTTGTGACATTATTATCACATCAGGCTTCCCTTTTCTCTGCTTTACAGCAACGGATGAATGAAAATAAACTTCATATCATAAATTAATTCTGGTTTTCATCAATGACTGATCCACTGGCCTCCACTGGGCACAGAGTCTGATGTATTGTTGATGTCTGGGAAGCAGGAGGTTTTAACATTTTAATGTTTGAACTCCTCCAGATATTCAGAAACACATCCATGCTGGCAGGGTGCATGACAGCAAGGTCTCGTGCACAACTTTATACACCAGTGGGATTATTTCCATATGATGCGAGGTGGGGGGGTGTTGGGAGCCCATCGATCGGCTTGTGAGGGGGGTGGCCAGCAGCTCTCGCTCCAGCTGCCCACTGGGTGTGAAGGACACCGATGTGACAGCACTAATTACAGAGGCAGGAAGCCAGAACTACAAACCTTCAGAGCAGCAGCTCAGGCAGAGTCGCGTCGGGTCAGAACCTCCCTCCGCCAGCAACTTCACGCCTCCCATCCCTCCAGGGCCGCTCTTCTTGCATCTCATACCAATAATTAAAACACAGGTCTCACTCACAGCATTCCAAACAGGCTAGAAATGAAAATAAATCCGTTTGCATTTCATAAACAAAATCCATGAAGTCTTTCATCTGTTGAAAAATAAAACTAAAGTTGAAAGCTGTGCTTTCTGTCTTTATGATGATTCAGGGTCAGACTGTGGATTAATTATCCTGAATCTCTGCAGATTGTTCTTAAGAACATTCAGTCGTTCTGCATTTGGAAACCGACTATGAAACTGCAGAAGGAAACGTTCAGTCTAAGCAGTGAGGTTAAGATACAGTTATCTGAGGGATGTTTAACACAACATTAGCATATATGAACACATCTGAGTGATGAAAGCTTTTTACATTAAAAACCCACAATCAGTTCCAGCTTCTGTGTCAAACTCCACTTTTCTTAACAACTGTTTGAAACCTGAACGGTTGAATATATTTACCATTTATGCTCTGGCTCTTTGCCTTTCATTTCTCTGTTATTCATGTGTACTAGTTTCATCAGTGGGATGGTGCACATGCTGGGGGTGTAAACCACCACTGTTAGGACAATGTTATAAGCTTTTTATTCAGATGACACTAGGTTTGTTTCCGATATCATGTCATTTATGTCATTTTAATAATAATACTCTTTTCGCTTTCATTCAGAACCGGGCTGATGTGCTCTACTTTTTTAGTTCTAGTGAGAACACTGGCAGCAGAGTTTTGGATCAGCTGCTGCTCTGAAGGACTTAATAGGCAGACATATGAAGACTCTGTTGCAGTGATCAATTCTACTAAAGATAAATGAGGGCATCTCTTAAAGCCATACAGAGTAACTTTTGAAACCAGTATTAACATATTTTGAGATACAATAAATGATGCTCAGGTCAGTGCGCAGCGTTCGCTGCGTATTGATGCTCCTCCTCTGTGCTGTTCTTCTCATAAACTCTCCTCTTTAACCTCAGAGGTTCTGATCCGTCTCTGAACGGGTCATGTGACCCAAAGCTAACTAAGCTAACAGCTGTTAGCTCTGACTGTTAGCTGATCAGGCATTTTTCTGGTTTTCTGATGGAGGATTTCATCCAGAGGTTGAATGTTTCCTCATCCTTAGCAGGAGCTCCAGGACTTCTGGACCTGCTGGTCCAAACTGGTCTGAAACCAGAACCAGAACACAGAGGGTGGCTGGGTCATTTAGTGTTTGAAAGTGGTGCTTTAAAGATGACGATGTAGATTTAGGTTTAAAGATTGAAGTTGATGGATGTATTTTAGGCCCCTTAAAGACGCCATAAATTAATTCCAAGTCATGATACCATCACCGCCCTGTTTCACAATGCTTTTTATAGCTAAAGTACAACTGCAGGTTATTCCCTTTCATCAGAATAAAAACTACATTTTGCTCCCAACAGTCTTCAGAACCAGAACAACATTGTCCTTTTCTTCTTGTGACATTTAGAAAACTGCCTTTAGTGTCTTCTTTTGTAGTCCTGCCATGATGATCCTTGTTGCTTAGCGTCCTCCTGGTGGTCGACTTATAACCACTGAGACTAGTCAACGTGAGAAAGGCTGCTGGTCTGTCAGAAGGAGCCCTGGGTGCCTTTTGTGATCTCAGACTGTTGCAGGTCTGTCTGTCAGACTGTTTTTGCTCCCAGGGAGAATTACAATGATAACATGACCCGGTCGGCCTGGCAGTGGCCTGAAGATTAGACCCTCTGGAGATGATTCTGCCACTTCTTTTGATTGAACCACAATACTTTTCCCAGAAATGGAAAGAAAACATGTTTGATTTACCAGGAACACAAGCTGAAAATCAGACTGAACTGACTTTAGGTTTTTTCCATTTTGAATCTAACCAGACAGACGATGCAGCATAATCTAAACACTGTGATTGCTTGATTTTATTTAACTCTTCTTTCATGACTGAAGTCACATCAAGAACATGTTAGCATTTTAGTTCAGACTTTTACTTTACAAGAGATTCTGAAAAAAAGGGGGGAGAGATTATATGTTCCTAAATAAAGATTTTATTTTCTCCACCAGCAGGAACATGGTGGCCTTAATCCTCACTGGTGGCCTTTAGTGTGTGAACTGGTGGCACGTGTGATACGTTACCCTCACATTTGTTTTAATTATGTGCATTTTTATTGACTTAGCCTCGCTCATAATTATGTTCCCATTGATCTGCATGGCAGCACTGCAGCAAGCAGGTCAGTCAACAACAGCTGCTGCTGGTGGTAATGGAGCTGGAGGTTATGTCCCAGATATGAAGCTCTGACACACACACACACCCACACACACACACACACACAGACACACAAATCATTGAAAACGTGAAGTTAGACGGCAGGAGGTTACAGAACCAGCAGAAAGAAAATGTCTTTTTTTTATTGGAACCAGAACTACAGGATAAAATGTGCAACATGTTTATTAATTTATTATTATTAATTTATTTATTGCAATTATTGTTCTTAATTTACTCAACGTTGAACAAATACTACATTAACCTTATCAAAATGTAACTATATCGAGCTTTTAGAAGTTGTTTAACAATGAAAAACTATCATTACTTCTGGGATTATTCTCTTCTTTTATTTCAATAATAAATGTATTAGTAGAACAACTGTAAGCCTAACAGTTGTTATAAGTCCAAGTAGATGTAATGTGGTTAAAACATGTCATCGTTACTTTCTTATAAAATGTAATTTTCTGTTTTTTTTATCCTTGTTTTCTCCAGATATCCCAGCATTCCTAGCAGACTTAGAATAAACCCAACACATTAAAGAGAAAGTCGGTAAATGTTCCTCCTGCTGGGCTGCTGTAGTATTAGCTGGAAAATGTGCAGGTAGAAGTTCGTTTTTTTGTAGGTTTTCCTTCCACAGAAAACGTTGAAATAATCTGCCTGTTTGATGGGTGTGAAGTTAGATGAGCTGCTGTTCGTTGGACACCGTTCATCACCAGCCATGAACAAAATGCTCAATTTCATTATTTATAGTCATTTATAGTCATAAATCAGATGCTTCTAGTTGAATATTACTTTAATGGAGCAAAGTGAAAGCTGCTCTGTCGAATTATTACTTCTTTTAAAGGACCAGAGTATGTAGCTTAAAATTATTTCTGCTAAAAAATATTTTCTGCTATATTGGAGAAATCAGGAACTAAATAGATCCAGAGAATCTGTCACTTGGTTCATTTAAGATCTGCAATAATGCAGCATCAGTGCAGCCTGATCTGGACCAGTTAGGGTCCAGTTTGCACCGAGGGGTGGAACCAGAACCTGTTCAGGGTCAGTCTGCATAAATCATACTGCACCAACAGGAAAATGAACGAGCATAGCGTCCATATTTTCTATATAAATCACTAAAGACAGACTAGACTTTCTTCAAGCCCTTGCTAACAAACATTTCCACCTTTTACATATCAGTTCAAGCTAAACTGCAGCTATAGTGGACAGTCCTGTTCTTTCGGTTTGGAGGTGGGTGATCATCTTATTTTTGGTCGTCCCACATGGTGGTAAAAGGCCCCTCTCCTGTGTTTATTCAGTTATCTTTGTTTAGCTGCACCATCAGGATGCTGCTGGCGCCATGGAGCCCTCTGACCACCATCTGCAGGCGATGCAGGCGAAGAGTCTGACCCAAAGACTGAATGACGCTGAAAGCTGGTTTGAACCAACCCTTCGGTTTCAGGGTGAACTCCAGCACCACTGTATACTTTGAATAAAAACTGAAAGTCGCAAGATGTAAACTGAAGAAGACGAGGAAGGCCTCCAAAGAAAGAATCAGTCCAGAGTATGTTTGGATGATTCTTCTACTCAATGGTAGGAGATCAGATAGGATGGTCTCCAAGATGAACAACAAAAAACTGACCTACGCCACTGATCTGATTACGTCCAGCTTACCTGCCCAAATTAATTTCTTAGTTGAAGTTTAATTTTGTCCTCACAGCGAGTTTAAGGCCGCATGTTGCCACCTCAAGTATGGGGATCTAGTGTGTAAATTTAGTCTGTCTGTGGGACAAAACAGATGCAAACCACATTAAGACACACAGTCAACAGGAGGGACCAATAACTTCAGCCTCTATAGATAAATGATAATAATGATGATATACAAAACCTCAAAACTGTATTTAAGCACAGAAATTCAGAACATTTACTCCATTATGGTTTGATGTCAAGAAAAAGTGCATCAGCTTCAATTTCTACTGTGAGAATGTTGATGGAAAAGAGGAGAACAAGAAGCTGTGTTGGTTTTTCTAGAGCCAGAGAAAACGTCTGACAGGAGAGAGGAGCGACGGTTCTGGATGAGGAAGTCTGGAGTAGCAGGATGTATACGAGCTGTGAGACAGCGGCGAGACGTTCCATGAGAGTGACAGGAGTTTAAGGTCAAAATGGGGCTGCATTAATCTGAGGCCTGTCTTACTTGCTGAGCTGAAGAACACGTTGACCGGCTTAGTGAGAGAGGAATCTCCATAGACTATGATGTTTGCTGATGATATTATGGTGATCTGAGGTTTGAAGCTGGGAACAGATGGAGGGAAACCTAAAGAGATGGATGTTTGCTCTGGAAAGAGGAGAAATGAAAGGGACCAAAGTGGAGCCATGGGGTTATATGGAGCAGAAATAAAGGTGGAGGATTTTAAACGTCCAGAGTCAACAGTCCACAGTGAGTGTGAAAAGAGGAAAAGAAGCTTGTCCAAGCAGGTTAGCATGGATGGAGACGGTATCAGGTGTTTGTGTGGTGAAAGAGTATCAGTGAGAATGTAAGGAGAGATGTTCAAGATGGCGGTGAGTCAAACGATGTCTGCTGTAGAGACACTGAGGAAGACACAGGAGGCAGAGATGAAGATGTTCTCGTCCTGGCTTTGCAGACAAAGCCAGCCAGGCAGGCTAAGATGGTTTGAACTTGTAAGAAGGAGGGAGGGTGAGGTTATCAGTAAAAGGATGCTAAGACTACTACTTCCAGGCAGGAGGCCAAGAGAAAGACCAAGGAGGAGAGCTATGGATGGAGCTAAAGAGGTCAAGGAGTTAGGTGTGACAGAAAAAGATGCAGAAGGGTCAGATGGAGTAGGATGACTTGCTGAGGTGGAAAAAAGAAAGATGACTCCATTGTTGTCCGTCTCTGTTCAGCCCCACATGGTGCTTGGTGTGTATAGACGTTAGAACTACAGCCAAGGCAGGAGAAACGTGTTTCAGATCAATCATGTATCTTAAAAAAGTTCTTTTGAAAACTTCCAGGATGGACCACGGAGACAGAGGGATGAGGGTGTCTGACCTTCGCTATGAGGAAGAGGATGGTGAGTTTGTCTGCAGATGTCTTGACTAGACGGATGAATGTCCGCTCTACCTTGATTTGTTTCATTATTTATGTGGTTTTAATTCTGGGTCAGTTGTAACAGTTAAGATCTCATTGCTCCACAGATACAGCAGCCATGTGCCTCTCATTGTCTCAACATCCAGCATTTCTCTGCGTCTTCCTGTTTATCTGAGTTTCAACCAGAAATACTACTGCAAATTAGTTACAGCAACATCTAAACAGGAAGTAGGGCGTCAACATTATTATTCATTATGGGAAGAAGGTTAGAGCAGCTTATAAGTCTGGTCAAACAATAAAATAAAATACAGGTTTCAATATAAAAAAACAGGCTTAAACCGGAGGCCACCAGATTATCCGGTTGAACCCTGGATTTTACAAAGAAAGTTTCAATACAATTTAACATCAGCCATTCATTCCACTGTCTGTTAAACAGTCGACAAGTAGAGGAGATTCTAAGTACTGCCAGTATGTCCGGGCCTGGCCATCCAAGATTTGACCCAGAGGGTAGGCAGCAAAACGGTAGCCCAAAGTCTGCTAAACCTTAAGATGTTTCCGTATAACCAACACCAGTAATCAGAAAGAGACTTAACACGTTTAACACTGGTGGAAGCAGTGGAGAGAGAACAACTTTCTACAGAAACTAAAGCTTCCCGGGATTTCTGTAATAATGTTCTTTAGATGGTGAGTCTAGAAATAGATTTGGACACCAAAACAGAGGATTTGTTTGCATGAACCCAAAAGCAGTCAGAGAAAAGTTCATCATACCAAAAGTGAAGCTTGGCTGAGAAATAAGGAACAGAAAGTCTTGGACTTGGTTAAAATCCAGACCTCTCTGAACCAAACAAGAAAAGAAATCAGTTAGGAAATGTGTTTTTGTTTCCACAATTTCTTTTTTAGGTAAAATATGTTTGATTCTGATGTTTGCCTGCGATTAGATAATAGATATTAGTGTATCCAAATGTTCTCACCGCTGTTTTTAAAGTTTACAATTTCACAAACATATGTCTGCATACAGGAAGTGAAAGAGCTAGCTATCACCTAACTCATGTTGAAATGAAGAAACTGCTTTCCTTCACAGACCATCAGTCTGTCTATATTGGCGTCCCTGTTTCCCGTGGATTACGGCGCAAACGGAGGCGACGACGCTCAAGTCGAGAGGCTCAGGACTTGGAGAGGGTCAGACACTACAGCCACAGCAGACACCATGGCAACGACCGCTACAGAGACATAGACATAGAGGAAGGACTCATGGATTCAACTGAGCAGAGTCTCCAAGACATCAACCGAACAAGTAAGACTCATCAACAGACCTTCAAGCAGTGGTCAGGGTAGATGAGGACTCCAAAGCATCCTGTTACAGTAGATAAAGGGGGAGATTTAACAACAGTTTGCTCATAACTCCGGCTGGTTCTGAACTAAAGACCGCAAGAATCATTACTATTGATAATGATGATATTTAATAGAAACCAAAGGAAATTAGCATTGATTTTTTTCTAATGTCTCTGTTTTTTCAGTGTGTGAAACTGTCTCTTTCCTGGCTAAGCTGTGGGAGCTACTGCTAGCATCAACTGCCAAGTTTTATTCATCCAGAGATCCCCATTTTAACTGAGTGTTCATCTTTCCATGTGTTTTGATCAAAGCCTGTGATGGTAGCAGTCCTGCCATCATGCTGTGTTGGAGATGAAGGACCATTCAGCTGAAATAACCTGTTTATTCTTAAGCCTTTTTGCACCTTAAGCTCGCTATAAGAACCCGTGATGCTTCGAGTTCTGACTGCAAACCTTGTTTTCTGTCTGACTGTGTTTCCCATATGCACACATGCATGTTTGTTAAGCTCAGCTGGCTTACAGAAACTTTCATTTCAATTAAAAAGGCTTTTTGTTTTCTTTTTGACTTGATTTAATGTCCTTCCGACCTTTTCGAACAGTAAACAGCAGGAGGCTGTGACCAAGCCTGGATGAGACGAACATTGCTTCTCCTTTTGTCATAAACAAGCTGACAGAGCGCTGTTGCTTTGGCTTTGGGGGTGTTGCACTCAGCAAGGTCCGTGTGGTGCAATAAGTCGCAAGACAGCTGAGGTGTTTGATCAGATGAAACCTTTGAAAGCACCAAACTGACTTTTAAGATGTTCAGCCAAGCTCTACAAAAAACTGACAGGAAACAGCAATGAGACGGTTATGCTAAAGAAACACTAGAAAGTGTCATATTACAGGTATTGTTTAGTCTTCCCAGGATAGATGAAAATCGTACTGTTTTCCCAAACAACAGATTCAGATTCTCCTCACTGAATTTCTTTCCTGATATTTATCTTTTAGATAGCCTGTCACCCCCATAAACCTGAAAATACTTCTGTTTTTTTGCTGTAGCTAACTGGTCAAGCCAGTTTTGAGTTTCATTGAGAGATTAAGGTCCACTGTTCAGTGCCACCAAGCCAGGCTGATTTGGTCCTGCTTTAAAGTTTTTTAAAATGATAAAAAACAGTTTGATTATCAGTCAAAGAAAACCTAAATAGATACAAGAATTTGATGGTTTCCTTTCTTAAGATAAAGAAGAAATCCAAACCTGGACAATGATGAACATCATGAATGAACTCTGCTGAGTTTCTGTTTCTACTTGAAATGACTTCAATAAAACCTGCAACCTACTGGAAACATGGGCTGTAGCAGCTTAGAGGAACCGTACCCCGATATAAAAAAGGTCACTAACACCCAAGAAACAAAGTCTCTGTCTTCTCGGGGTTTAGAAAGGTTAACTAAGACGTTTCTATGGCTTTGGGTTTCCAGCCATCATCCACTACGAGAGCAAACATAGAACGGTGGGGAACCTTTCCACGACTGGTCTGTCCATCTAGAAATGTGCAGCAAGACGGCAAGGAAAAACAAACCAGTGAGCCCACCTCTGAATGGCTCAAACAGAAGGAAATGAGGGTTCTGGTATGGCCGAACCAAAGTCTGGACCTGAAACCTGTGAGATGCTGCATCCTCCATCAGTATGGATGATCAGGAGGACTCAGTAAATCCATCTCTCATAGCTTCCCTTTAATAATGATGTCATCGTATGAAACGCTGCATTTTGTGTTGCCCAGGTTCTCCCCAATCATTATAACTTCTTAATGATCTTAAAGAAGAGTTATTGCTAATGTAATAAAGCACTGTGATCAAATATGATGTAAAACCCTTCATGCTAATGATGAATGCAACGATAAGTGATTCAGTCTGAGAAAAGTTCATCTGATTTCAGTCATCCAGTGAAAAATAGCAAAGCCACTGTAAACATTGGACAATATTTTGAAAAGTTTAATCTCTCAAACACGACGGATCCAGTGGTGGGTTTAGCTTTGGCAGGTGTTTACATTCCAACTTAAACTCCAGCTTTTTGTTTTCAAAAGTTTCTCACTGGAGGAATGTTTTATGTTTCTAAAACATATTCTTTTCTTCTCTCCGTCCAACACTTGATGTGTCGGACAACATAGTGCTTCTGCCTGAAACCTTTCGGTCTTTTTCCTGATGATGCTTTTCGTTTCGTCTCTAGTGCTGACAAGTTATTCAATCGCTGACTGGATAGATTGTAATAATAATAATGATGATAAAATATTAAAGTCACCAAGTGACCAACAGACATGTGCACACTCACAGGTCCTTTAGTCATGGCTAACTTGGTAAAACAAAGACATTTCTTTATTCAGATTTATCATATCTGGTATCTTATGAAACTACAGAAATGTTTGTTTAATGTTTAATTTAATCTTAACTTTGGTAAATGTATTGTCATTACATTGGTTTATACACTCTGGTGGGTTTTAAAGAGATTCTAATGGTCTTCTGCACTGATTTTGAATTTTGTTTCTTTGCTTACTCACAAATAAATCAGACATGAGACATTTGTAAGAGTAGTTCCAGGGGGAAAACTATTATTTTATGTGTTATCTTCACACAGGGATCAAAGGTTTGGGTTTACACCAAATGACACTTGCTTTATTGTAATCCAGATGTGTATTTTCAGGCAGAAACTTTGTCTAAAACCCTCCGAGCATAAAGAGTAATTTACCAGCAGCTGTGAATCGCACAACTTCCAGCCTAAAATAATGCAAATGAGCAAACAAGACTCTGGTTAGCCTGATTCTGCTGCTCAGAATATCACATATTGTAGAAAAATTGTTATTATTCTTCATTTCCTCCTCCAGTATCAGTGATATGCAGGCCTAATACAATAAATACAGAGGAATGAACTGTTTCAGTCATATTTTTATGTTATCAGACACCAACTTTGCAGCAGTCTGAGATGCCCTTCCTGAAGCCTTTAGTTGAGCTTAATTCAGTTTATTTATATGGCGCCAGTTAGCAACAGATGTCCTCCTGAAGCACTTTACAGGGAAACTGAGTCACATTTATACACAGGATGAAATAATCTAATAAGTCCAATCATGCAGACAGATTAAAAACTTCATTCCAATGTAATTAGAATAAAACACAGAGAAGCTCAGTTCATTGTGGCATTTGGAAAAAGCTTTCTATTGGCAGCTGTAGTTCTGTTCCAGGTGGTAATTAAAGTATTTTCTACAATCCAGTGTCTCCAGCGGCAGAGCGGCTACGTTACATCCTGAATGAAGAGGACGACATGCCCACACCGACACTCTTCACTGAGATGGACACTCTGCAGAGAGAGGGCGATGAGCTGGAGTGGAAGGAGTCGGCCAGGTGGGCGTCCTAAACACCCGTTAGCTTAATCCAGCTGATGGAAAGATCTGCTGATGCTTCAGTGGGAGGAGACAGGTTTCAGTAGGTAGATAGGTGACATGATCAAGAAGTGAGTTAAACCAGTTTCCCTCTTAGATTTAAGGTAACTGTGACAGTGTGGGGTCCTGTCTCTATGCCTCCAACAGATCCTGCGCCTTGGCTACTTTAGCCAAGGGGACGTCCCTTTGGCTGACTGGTCGACATGCTTGACTTTCACCCGGGAGTCTGGGAACCGAATCCCACCCAGGCCCTCTGTAGTGTGCACCTTCCCACATAACAATCTGAAGGATAGGAGAACATGAGCCTACATGAAGACCAGCAGGAGATGAAACACCCTCCACACCTGTCTCACCAATGTCAGCATCCATCTTCTCCTGTTTCACTCTGTCTTCTTCTTGTCTTTTGGCATCTTCAGGTGGGTGAAGTTTGAGGAGAAGGTGGAGGAAGGAGGAGAGAGATGGAGCAAACCCCACGTGTCCACGCTCTCCTTGCACAGTCTGTTTGAGCTCAGGACATGCCTCCAAACAGGGACGGTCCTCCTGGACCTGGATGGCTACTCATTGCCTCAGATTATTGGTGAGACCACAGTGGACTAGCTCAGCTCAATTCCCTTCAGTTTGCTTCTTTTGCTTTTCTTTCAATCCTCTCTAGAGAGTTTTATGAATCAGAAATGACAAAAACCATGAATTAAAGAAATCCCACACATGTGGTCTGTGATTGGTTTGGAGTTTAGCAAATAAAAGAATTTCTCTCAGGAGATGCTTGAAGCCCGGTACATTAAATAATGTTCCCCCACGCTCAAACGTTGCTGTGCTGCTTTTCTACTGTTCTTTAGGGTAATTTCTCTAACAACTCACCAGAAACCAAACATAGTTTAAAGCGACAGCGTGGAAGAACTATTGCCATCTAGTGGTTAGGGTTTCAGCTTCTTACATCAGACACGACTGCCGCTGTGTGTTGTATGTTGTGCTCAATAGTATCACGTAAATTAGCAGGTTGATTCGTCTCTGTTGTTCCCACTTAATGCTCATTCGTTTAAAGGTGACCTGGGTCGATGGCCCGAGTTCAAACGGGTCAGTGAGGCGTTCCTACTGTCGCTAAAACCGATTGTTCTCAGGTTTAAACAAGTTTTTTGGCCAGTAGGAAAGGGTTATAACATAACAGCAAATTAAACTTCACTGCAATGTTGAATGACCTTTCCTGTCCAGTAGAAATTAAGCTCCCTCATAAATTGTAAAACAAAAAGCCGACAAGTTTGTCCTCTTTTGGCTTCTCTAATCCAAGATGCCGACACACCATAGCATCTCCCATTGGGTGCACCACCCCGTATATATTTATAAACCAACAGTTCTAAGCAATAAGACTGCTTTAATTTTGTATATCATGTTTTTAGACTTTAACAAAATATGTATTTATTAAAGCAATGCTAGATTTTTGCTCATAAAAAGTCAGATTTGTTACACACTGTTCCTTTAACAGGGCTACTTATATTGACCAGCAGGTTGTAACCAAATTAGGCTAACTTTAGTGAAACCTCTCAGCATGGAGGTAACATGCCAGGTGGTATATTGGGGTTTAATTTACATGGTGATAAGTGGCATAAGAAGGTCAATAAATGACTTGAATGATGCATGTAGGATAAAAAGTTATAAACTTCATCATCTTAGAAGCTGAAATCCTGGAATAACTTGTGTTCATTCATTAAAACTAAACTGTGATAGAAAACTATCCCTATGTGTTGACAGAAAGTTCAGACCAAGGATCTTCGATCAGCGTTTGACCTTTGTAGCAGTTGTCATAACTTGGGGTTAAATTGAGGCGGCACCTCGGTGGAGACGTATCTCTGATATGATGGAGTTAAAATTGTTTGGTCATAATGACCTTTGTTAAGTCCGAAAAGGACTTTAAATCCTAAAAAAACCATCTGAAATGGGAAGCACAGCGGTGAGGGTATCATGTTCTTTAGGTGATTTTTACTTAAGATGATTGTTAGCATCACATTTTAGAAATATTAAATAGACATAAACCAAGATGGGAAATGGGCTTAAGGACATCCGGTGGCCACTAGTCTCAGTCCTATAGGAAATATGTGAGCAAAGCTGAACTGGTGTGTGTGAAGATGGAGGTCTCTGCCGCAGTGCGAGCCGCTCTGTTCAGGGGGATGGGTCCAAATCCCAGCAAGCTTTGGTAGAAGGACGGTAGAAGTGTTTGATCCAAGTCAACCCTCTGAATGTGTCACATAACAGAAACACAAATGGAAGCTGCAGACTTCCTGATAGTAGCATTGCTAATCCTAGCCTGTAGCATTCTCTCATAGTTTCACACAGCTTTAACCATGACTGAGTTTCTGAGTAAAAGTGATTTCTGTCCAGATGACATCATTGAGAGGCAGATAGAAGAAGGCATGTTGTCACCTGAGCTCAGGGAGAAGATCAGCTTCGTCCTCCTGAGGAAACACCGACATCAGACCAAGAAGCCGATCCACCGCTCACTGGCCGACATGGGCAAGTCCAGCTCCTCTGGAAGTGAGTCTACCTACTGCAGACCGTCCCCTGTATTAACCAGAAGATTATGAATAGTAAGCCCTGAACATTATCATGTCATTAGTGAGACATTTTAGTTTATTTCTCCTTATTGTCCATATTAACAGCCCAATCATAAAGCCTCGTTATTTCTTTCATCAGTAACCAGCTGATTCTGCTCTGTCAAATATCTACATGTTTTAGTCAAGACATCCTGGATGCATATTATACCTGGGTTGGTAAATGGGGGCCTGCTCTCCAGCAGCCAGCAGGGCTCATATCCTCCACAGGGGACACATTAATGTTTGATGAGTTAATTACCACGGTAACATTTCCCCATCTCATCAGGGCAGAGCACATGCTGCTCAGTGAATCACACAACACCACCTTCAACTATTTGGTTTCTGTTTGTGCTTCCTGCCTCTAACAGATCGAAGTGTACCGCCCAGAGGTGGAGGGGGTCCGGGTCCGGGCCAAGGGCCAAACTTTAACCGATCCACAGAAGATCTTCGAATGAAGCAGCAAGCTGCAAACTACGGACGCCTGCGTGAGTGGAGCCTTTGCAAAACCCCTAATAAGTTAAATATTTCTTGGTGAAAAAAATAAAATAAATCACAAATACACATTTTAAAGGTGATGCTTTAAATTGGGAAAAAGAGAAATGAGAGAAAATATGTTTGCAGGCAGCAGCGCCGTTTAAATTCATGAAGTCCCTGATCTTTCAAATATTTCTGGATTGCTGCTCAAACATGTGCAGACATGCTTCTACCGGAACAATGATGCTCTGTCAGCTCCACCAACATTTAAACAGCAGTTGCTATTTGCTCAAACTGCCTTTTAGGGTCCTGCCACACTTTTCAGTCACACTTAAAGGGCCTTTAATTGCAAAATTAACTTCTCTGAACTTTTAACTATCTTATAACGTTGTTCCTTCTTAGAAGTCATTCCCACGGTGGAACATCCCTCGATTCGTGTATTTCTAGGTAATCTTCATGAATTCAGGCCATCCCTGTCCCGGAGGAACGAGCGGCCGTGACAGGTCTACTTAGGAAGCAGCAGTGGGATCATTTCAGCTTAAAACTGATGCCAACTGACTAATGAACACCCTGTAAAGCTGAAGCCAATGTTTCATTGTATATATGCTTATAGTTGTGTGTCAAGGCTCAGTACAGAGGGCCCGGGCGGGGTTTGAACCCCAGACTCCCGGGTTAAAGTCACGCACGCTGACCAGTCAGCCAGAGGGACGTCCCATTGGCCAACTAGCAGACGTGCATGAACTATCAGAGGCATAGTGACAGGACCCCACACTGTCACATCTCTCCCCTTCGTTTCCCATGCTCGTCCTCGTGCTCCACGCAGGCTGCCACAATTAATTTGGAATCCATGGATCAGCATATGACAGAAGCCACACTGTCACAGTTGAATAAAACAAGCAGGATATGGGACCTTTAAAAGTTTCACTTCTTTAAAACTATTTTATTACCAGATGCAAGGTCACAAATAAACTTGGATACATTTTGTGATAAATTTATGGACATGTTATCTAAACTAACATGACAAGATCACAATTATTACAATGGAAATAAATAAATCAGCCGTCCAAGATGGCGGTGGGAGTCTGATGGTCTGAGGCCTCCATGCTGCCTCACCACCTGGACTACTGGCTAACTAAGCTGACATGTCTGATGGCTTCAGTGTTCAGGGTTAGGTGAGGGTCAGAGTTAGCGTTCACACCGTCGCTGCTGCCAGAGGTGCTGAAGTAGCCCTTTCTCTAAAGTTCTTAATGATGTGGAAACACTCAGATGTGATCTTTCAAGGACCGTTTGCCCTGCAGGTCACGCTCAGAGCAGAAGTATGAACGACATTGCGGACACTCCCAGCACTGACCAGGTGGGTTCTCTGACTTCACATCTAACCACTCATTGTACAACTAGCTAAGGAATCCAATCACTTCATCCTGATCTGTACCAAAAACACAAAGAAAGTTTGTTATTTTTATTTTCTGTTATTTTTTTTGTAATGAAGCTTTTTCCTTTTCTTATCTGTTCCAGGCCGTAATCCCCCCCCCCCCAGCTGTCTCTTGTCTCTGTTCGGCTGAACCTCTGTCCTCTGACTCATCAGTCTTTCATCGCAGTTGTTATCAGACGGGCCATAGAAAGCGAGCAAACACATACTGTGGGTCCTTTAACGCAGCCGATGTAACAATGCAGCTTAAACCCAGAGACACAAGCCAGCGGCTGCAAGGCTGCGCTGTTATTGTGGGGATTAGGCTCTGAGCTTTGAAACAGACAGGTCACCATTAAGTGTTGCTCACAGAGGAAAAAATGAGAGGGTTTGTTTTAGAAAGGACGGCAGTGTTTGGCTCCAGGTCCAGACATACAGTAGTTCACACGTAACAATGGAAAAGTGATTTGTCTTTTGTTGTTGCTGTGTGTTTGTGTCAATATTGAGCCGAAGCGGAGCGGACACACCTTGACCGGCGGTCGGCCGCTGCTCTCCCCTTCATGGCTGAGTCAACCGCCGTTCAGACGCTCGTCTGTCTGCTACTGGCAAAATCAGACAACATTCCTGACAAACGACCGATGAAAAGTAAACATTGGGTCATTTTGTGGAGATTCAAACACTGAAGCAGCTTAAAAAGCATCAAGTAATCATCATAAATAATATTAGAGCTGAATGATCATGATACATTGCTGGGTTTTTGGATCCAGTGGTGTTTATTGGTCAGAATAGTGACAGAGAACAGGATTCAGAAGAGGAGGGACTCACTTAAAAAGTGTGGTTTGAAAAAGTGGGAAACAATGGATGATGAAAGCCAAGAAACAGCAGCAGACAGTTTAGATAGAAAGCTGTGCAGAAGATTCAAACCGTGAGGTCAGGGCTGCTTAATGGAACCAGAATGATCTAGAAAGTCTGAGTGACTCAAAGAAAGAAACTTACAAAAACAGGATTTACAGTTTAACATCTGGACGATGATGCTCCAAAATGTTGTAGGTGGAGGAAAACAGCACAGCGTGGAGGTCATATCACTCCCACCATGAAGCACGGTGGTGGCACCATCATGCTTTGTGATACTTTTCTTCAAGAACGTTGTTAAGGTAGATTAGAAGATGAATGGAACCAAAAACAGGGCAGTACTGTAGGTTACTAAAGCAGGCTGGAGCTCCGCCTTCTAGCAGGAAGTCGATGTGTTGGAAATGAAATACTGACATAAAATATAATCTAAACCACAAAACTGACACATTTAAAGTTTAACTGTTTATTTTAGTGTGTGTCAGGATTCAACATGCATCTTTTTTTTAATGGTGCCTCTAGAAACGGATCATTTATTGGGTTTACAGCCTCCGTGTGTCACAGTTCACAATTAATTATCCTCATCTGCTTTCACTTACTTCCTGTCTTTATGTGGTCCTCGCTCTTTTCCTCATGGTTCCTCAGGTGACAGCCTGAGGTCCTGGTCTTCATCATTTGATCCTGCTCCATCCCCTGAGTTCATGCTGTGACATTCATATTCCGTCCCAGCCTGGTCTAACACTTTCTTTCCTCCTTTTGTTTTTGCTGAAGCTGAGGAACAAGTTCATGAAGAAAATTCCAAGAGATGCGGAGGCATCCAATGTCTTAGTGGGTGAAGTGGATTTCCTCAACAAGCCCTTTGTGGCCTTCGTCCGTCTGGCTCAGGCCACGACCCTGGGAGGCCTGACAGAGGTGCCGGTTCCCACCAGGTACAACCATCCACTGATGGGCTCACATCCTGCAGCTGACATCTGCACCGCCAGCACTTCCTCAGACATGTTGCTCTCCTCTGCAGATTCCTCTTTATTCTCCTGGGACCCCAAGGAAAGGCCAAGTCATATAATGAGATCGGCCGAGCCATAGCAACCCTAATGGTGGATGATGTAAGTGGAGGGGGGGGTGCTGACAGTCTGAGGACACCAGATAAGAAATGATCTGTTAAAGTTTGCTTCTTGAGCTGATGTTGATCGTTAGGATTTATTAGAGGGTTAGAGCAGATTTCAGAGGGATGCTGCCTCACAGGGAGGAAGTGCTAAAAGTATTTTCTTCAATTATTGTGATATTTAGCTTTTGTTTTCATAAAACTTTATGATTACATTAAAAGTCATTTCCTACTTTAACTGCAGACTGTGCAAAAAAAACTTGCTTCTTCAGCTTAGGGACATAATGAGCATGTTATTAGTGATAAAGTGTAGCCTTATATTCTAAGGGTGCAGAAAGTGGTGTGTTAGTAGTTGACTCTTACTTGTGACATCGCAGCACTAAGCATTTAAAAAGAGAATATTTTGATGAGGATGAGCTTCATTATTTGATTACTTTTAAACGGATTTGGTCCCTTGCCTGGCTGCACTCCACCAACGCAGCAGATTACTCTAATTCGCTGCGAATGGAAACACAGAAATTAGAGCGAGCATGAATGAGCTCAGCGTCAGCACAACCTGCAGCTCCAAACTGCCCCAAACCAACTCCAAAAACCAAGGAGACACACTCAGGGTGTGATGTAAATCCACAGAGGATCCCTCTGAGGTATTCAGTCCTCTTGGACCTCTGTCCTGCAGCTTTCACGCGTGTCTCTGCTGTGATTCAGCTACTGGGCCACATGTTGGGCCTGATGCATCTAAAACAGCCCTGCTGTAACTGGTTCCTCCTAAGATGGATGTTTTAGCCTGAAAATTGTCCTTCTTGCACATCTGTCTTCCTTTGTTTGATTCTAAAAAAGATTTACTTTTTACTGGAGTTTGGGGATTTATGGGCTAATAATTTAGCTGCTATTGTTGTTATAGTTTCACAAGGTTCAAGCAGCCTTCAGATTTCATTTAATTTGATCAAGTTTTATTATCAGGAAAACTGACGCCTTTCTTATCCCTTTTCTTTGCCATCAAGCTTTTCAGTGATGTTGCCTACAAAGCCAGAGATCGGGAGGACCTGATTGCCGGCATTGATGAGTTTTTGGATGAAGTGATTGTTCTTCCACCTGGAGAATGGGATCCCAAAATCCGCATTGAGCCGCCGAAGAAAGTCCCCACAGCTGACAAAAGGTTTGGGTTTCTCTAAGCTCCAGGAGCTCAGATAAAGTTAGAGCGAAACCTTTGACAATGATTTCCAACGGCCACCAAAGCCGCTTTAACCTGCATGAAGTAGACTTAATTCTCTGAGCTTGAAAGCAGGAGATCAGAGCTTGATGATGGGTGTGAGATCACTGCGATCAAAGTTTGTGATCATTAGAAAAGTCCTTCTGACTCTCAACTGACATTTGTGCCCTTTTTCCTGCAGGAAGTCAGTGCTCTCGTTGAACGAGCTGGGTCAGATGAACGGAACGGCTGGAGGAGGGGGAGGTCTCTCTGAGGATGAGGAGATGCCAGCACAGCATGAGCTGGGAGAGGAGCTGGCCTTCACTGGTCGGTAGGCGCTTCAGAGATCACTCTAATCTGTTAGCAGAGGAATGGAAGCAGACATGCAACTTTGGCTCCGGCTTATTGAATGAGCATAAAAATATAAAAACATACAGTGAATATAAGACTTTGAACCTTTCTAAAATAAATCATGCTGCTGGGATCTGTTCTAGATTTAAAACATTTCCACAAACTAAGTTCTTTATTGAACAAAAGTTTTGTAGCAGTGAATAAAACTGTGAATATTCCTAAAAAAATAACTAAAAACCCAAATGTTCTCAGTATTCAACATACGTACATTAAAACACTGCATTTTAGAATATTGTTAAAAACTGAATTTGTTTTTATTACCAGGTTCACTTAAACACATGGCAGCCGACATATCGTGTCAGTATTTATAATACTAAGTACAGCTAATTTAAAATGAAAATATTACATCAGGACAGCTTATTGCCTGACTAAAAGAAACCAGTTCAAAACCCATGTTTAACAGAAGTGTTCAGAGTATGATGGGAATTTAATACTCTGCACACACATGTATTTATAAATATGTATATCATGCATCCTGGCTACTTTGGATCAGTGCGTATGACTGTCAGCCAGAAGTCTGTGGGATCGGAGGGCCTCTGTTGTGTACTTATCTACGTACATGTTTATATACTGAGCATGTTGCTGTTTAGTTTCTGCGGGGGTCTGTACCTGGACATAAAGCGGAAACTGCCGTGGCTGCCCAGCGATTTCTACGAGGGTTTCCACATCCAGTCCATCTCTGCCGTGCTCTTCATCTACCTTGGCTGCATTACCAACGCCATCACCTTTGGTGGCCTCCTTGGAGATGCAACAGACAACTACCAGGTAAGACGGGAACAAGAACAGGTCATGTGTTCATTTGTTTATGTATGAGATGTAAAAGAAAAATCAACAATTCAGACGAGAACAAGTGCAATGTTCGCTGTCTTTGCTTTTCTCATCATGTACATTTAAGCCATTAGTTTAATCCAACTGTTGGATCAAAACATCTATAAATGAAATAAGACACAAGAATAAGAGATCGTCTTTACCTGCTGTCATGTTGCGGTTTTTAAGTGCCAAGCCCACATTGCAGAACACCAAGACAAAAGAGCTTTATCAGATTTAAGATGTTTATTTTGAGAGATGAATTGAGGAACGAGGTACAGGGAGGAAACACCGGCTGAAGCAGACACTGAGAGAGAAAGCTGACTGATGAGTTCATGGCCAGTTGGAAAACTGAATTGCAGAGTGTAGTAAGAAAGAATCTTACTGTTCGGACATAGGTTCCAGGTTTTTAAGGGAGGCTTAGGTATCCGGGGTCTTTGCTTCCTGTGTGGGTCCAGGAGCAGCGAAGGAGAGCGGTGGGAAATGGACAGGTCGGCTCAAAGTGGTCAGAGACTCCAGGAGCAGTTGAGATGCCAGTCGTGGGCTTAGAGAATCCAGGAGAACAACGGAGAAGAGAGACCAAGAGTTCAAGCATCCAGTGGGTAAACACCACGGCATCACGAGGGAAGGTTTGCTCAGTAAAGAAGCCAGGAGCAGACGGCAATCCAGACTTCCAAGAGAGCACCTGAAGGCAACGAGGAAAACACAAAGAGACAAGTTACTGGAAGGAACAAGGCAACAAGGAGATTCTTCAGAGGTTTGACTCTGGAGTCTCTGTGGTACCAAAAGCTGGGAAACACTCAGCTCCGGCGACTGGGCAGCAGTTCCTTAAGTGCAGAGAGGTTGATGAGGCTGAATGGCAACACCTGTGCCGCTGGGAGCCACACCGCACTCCAACAGAACCTCGCGCCATCTGGTGGTGGAATAGGAAAGGCGCACAGGAGAGCAAAAACCCACAGAATGGCAGAGAACCCCGGGTCATGACACCTGCGGGGGGGGGGCAACCAGCACAGAGCAAACTCTGATCAGCTCTGAGTTAGTCTGGTTCCACCTCCAGCTTTATTAGACAAAGGAGGGGCCCTAATTTACCATAAACACACAGCTCTAAGGGAGGGGGGACCACAGCCATCCCATAAAGCACTTCTTTAGCACCTAACCATCCTGACCCTCTACAGGTTCCTAACAATCATTGATTACCTGCAGGTCCTTCCAGGAGTCTTCCTCCCTGAGGATCTTTCCCAGCCAGAGTCTCAGTGTGCTTGTTATAAATCAGTCACACATTAGATTGTGCTGTTTATAGGAGCCGGTCCCGTGGGTCCTCTTCTCACGGGGACACAGACTCGTGGAATGTGAAGTCACCTCCTTGTTGATAAAGATAAAATGTGTATCTACTGCTACAAGTTAAAATAAAAGCACATATTAACAATCCTTTCTAAAAATCATCCAAGCAAACATTAGATAAAAACACTACAATTATTATATTATTCCAACACCAACAGTAACTGATCTCTGTTTTTTTTCCCCAGTAGATTTATTCCGATTTTGTTTTCAGCACCATTGGATTTTCTAAGTCATGTTAGAAATCAGCTTTACACTCTTGATCCTCTTTACTAGAAGAGTTAACATGGAAAACCAGCAGCTTTCTAGGGATCATGTTTGGTCTAAACTTCCTCTGTGTTGAAAGAATGAATTTTATACCCAAAGAGCTAATATTCATCTGAACTTTCTCTACTTGGGCTATGAGTATTGACACTGCTCAAAGATTAAAGGGAACAGTCAAATAACAAATCCTAGATCTGACTGAATTAAATATTCTCAGTGAATACTTTGTTGAATGTGCTGACAACAAACAACATTAAAGTGTAAAAACACGCTGCAGGCTGATCCAACTTTGATGTAATGTCATTATAACAGGTCAAAATCTTCCACCTGCCCAGATGACCTCCCTACAACTCCTGGGCATGCTCCCAGACCATAAACAGGATTAAATGAATACATTTTAAAACGTTAAATGTAAAACGATTATGCACAAAAATGTATTAAAATATCAATATTTATATTCACACATGATCAGAGCATCAATGCTCAGGACTTCTAGTCATTCAATATGGCGCCTTTCTGCACTGTAAAAAAAATTCCGTTGTTTTTACAGAAAAAAACTGGCAGCTGTGGTTACCAGAAAAATTATGTAAAAAATA
>JAUZNJ010092605.1:0-19614 GCA_034780135.1 Jordanella pulchra
TATTAATGTATGATCTGCAGACAGGACTCACTTTTCTGTTTAAAAACTGAATCGTAGTATTTTGCTCTCTAAGTAGCCCCTAAAAAGTTACACATTTTTAGCAGAGTTCCTACCTATCTTAGCTGTCATTTAACTTACAAATTCTTATTTGTTTTAGTATCTGAACCTGCTACTTAAATGATTTACGCTGCTTATGCACCTTTTAACATGTTTGTTCTAGAAGATTCACAGCATCTGAAAAGAACAAGTTGACATTTAGAGTTTGTTTGTTTTTCTTTGCCTTTTTGGAGCCGTTTCCTGGAAATGTGAATAAAGTATCTGTGAGTCATTAACTTAGTCACTGTAGACAAATGTCTTGCTTTGGACTCTGATAAACTGATCTGTGAAAAGGAAAAGTACGGAAAAGAGACTGCTGGTTTAGCTCATTTTTTAAGAAATGTGATCATTAATCGTGTATTGAGAGGAGGATTTGATGGGAGAGAGATATAAAGAGGATGGTTTTGTTTGGCAGAGAGACGTATCGGCATCGTGGCTTCAAGCTGGGAGGGTTTTGGGAGGATGAAAGAAGTTTGGGGGAGATGTTTTAAGAAACATGTGGAGAAGCAGACATGAAGAGTGTGATCACAGGGTGGCTTTTATTAGACTAGATGTGACTCATCTTCCTCCACCCTGTAGATAAACACGTGTGGATACTCAACCATGTCTCCTAGTATAAACACACGGACACCACAAGGCGATAGGTTAGGAGACATTATGCTTCGTCCAGCTTATCTGGGTTTTTTACATTTTTGGATTTGTTACCATCCTCTGGGGTTAATACGGATCGCGCTCATCAACTCTCATCACTAGTTGCAGATTTTGTCTTGCTAATATTTAATTAAAAGGCAAAAAAAAAATTTTTTTTAAAACATAATTTTGTCACAACAGCGGGGAAACTTGAACTGAAGCTGCTAGTTTTTGGATCGGTTACTGATTAAGCTTAAAATAAAAAGATTTTTTAGGAAGAAACGATCAGGGAGCAAGAACTCTGTCTAAAGGATCACAGTAGAGGTGAACTGACGGATCATAGATATTTTATAACCAACACTGCTGGGTGTTATAAGGTCAAAATTCCCCTTTAAAGCTCAATCTTTTTGTTTTGTTTTTTTTTTTTTGAAAAGCGTTGAACAACCCCCCTAAACTGTTGAATGCAAATGATCACACAAAAATAAAAGGTTTTTGACGTTGGGTGGGTGACTTCAGACCTTTAGGGCAGTAGATAAGCTCGGTGAATAGGTCTCACTTCTCGTGGCCAATCGCCCAAATGAAGGAAGTCATGGCCGACCGATTGATCACTCTACATTTTTCTTGAAAACAACAAAGACTTTGGCCTTTTTTGTTAATAATTTTACTTCTTCAAATTCTTAAATTTCTAATGTGACAAGCAAACTATATTTTTATTAATCTTTAAATACTTTGAATCAAGTTTTTTTTTTGTTTGTTTCTGTTCTTTCATGGCAAATAAAACCAGAGCCCAGAGAACTTGTGAGACAACCTGGACACTTTTCAAGACATCAAACACCTTTAATTTCTCACCTGTCCAAGAGAACTGTTAGAAATCTCTTCCAACATGTATAAAGATGTTTGACGTTATAAACAAACCTATGCAGTATTTTCTTTGATGTTTTTTTTAAACTCTCCCCATCTTTATTGTTCTCAGGGGGCCTCAGCTCTGTTTGACATGATTGAATATTATGAATCAGCCACACATCTCAACATCTCCTTCAACAAGCATATCGGCACACGGGGATGGCAGGCCGCTGCTCACATGATGAGAAAGGTGAGAGATTCATATTCTGTACAGATTAATGCATTTGTAGATCCTTAAATGCACTGAATTTAAAAAAGAAATATTTATAAAATAAAAGGAAAGTTCTGGGTTTCTTGTTTTTGTCTTCTTCTCCATACATTTGCTTTTCACGTTTTCACTGCTCTTTGGTTTTGGTCATGGTTTAGTTTGCTTTCTGACTGTTAAAGGCCGTGAACAGATGTCTTCCATAAAGATAACGAGTTCAAACAGGTGACACAGCTTCATTTACAGGTCTGTGAGGGCCAGACATCTTGCTTGTCTGCATATAACCCAACATCTTTCTCTACCGTAATCTACAAATTCTCTATATGATTTCTTGGATATTTTTGTTTCTCATTTTGTCCTTTAGAGTTTCATTGTATCTGTAATGAAAATTGCAGACGTCTGTCCTCTTTCTAAGTAGGAGAACTTGCACAATGAGTGGATGACTAAATGTTTTGACGCCTCAGGGTATAGGACTGTCCCCAGCTTTTTTTTTTTTATTTATTTTTTGATGGGGGAAAGAAGTGAATATATACGAAAGTTTCTTAACTTCTAGTATTATTTCCTTCTCTCCAGTAATCGTATAATTTTGGAGGCTTTGCAAATGAAATACTTTTTTTTTGTTTTTTATTCTAGCCAGTAAAACACAGCCACACTGCAGGGTAACACTTTGCTATTCATATGCAACTACTGTGTTTATTTCAGCTTACATAAAATAATAAAAACCATCAGTAGTGCCTTTTTTCCTACAGGAAATCTTTTCTTTATCAAAATATTTACAACATTGTCTATAAAATCTGCCCACTCTTATTTAGCATTAATAGTGTGTGATGTAGACAGAAATGGTGTCTTGCTATCAGAACTTCAGTAGGATGATGGCTAAACGGATGGATATCAGATTAATAATGGTGAAATGTCTGAAGACTTTACACATTTGCCCTAATGTAAAATGTTTGACATGAATAAGAGATTAAACAGGAAACAACAAACTCAAAGTAGTTTTATTTAAAAGTAATTTCAGTATTTTCTAGTATTGTAATGAAAAAAGAATTTCAATGTCTCTGCATCAGCTGAAGATGTGAAGGATTTTTATATCAGTTATTGCAGTAGAGAAAACTGACTTGTCTATAGTTCATCCACCTAGCAGTGCCTCTGTTGTCGTTTCCTCCACAGACCAGCTCTCTTCAGTACCTAGATGCCCGTAACACTCCTCTGCTGGACCACTCGGCTCCTTTTGTTGCCCGTGCGCTCCGGATCAGTGGCAGCTTGGCGGTCCTCCACCTGGAGAATGCTGGTTTGTCTGGCAGACCGCTCATGTTACTGGGTAAGACAGACAGAGCAATGAGAGCTTCTTTTTGTTCTCTCCGAATGAACTGAAATGCGATGCCTCTGTTTATCCCTGTGGCCATCTTGCTTTGCTCTTTTCTGTCAGCCACGGCTCTGAAGATGAATATGAACCTGCGGGAGCTCTACCTGGCTGACAACAAACTCAACGGCCTTCAGGATCCCGCTCAGCTCGGCAACCTGCTCAAGTTTAACTGTAACATCCAGATTCTAGACCTGCGCAATAATCACATCCTAGACTCTGGTATGCAACTCTAGAAATAAATATGTAGATTTACAAGGTTTGATCCTGGACATACAGGCACTGAAATGTTGCAACGGCTTCAATTAGGCATATTAATGCTCTGCAATGGTCCAGCCATAAATGCATTTACCGCATTTTCCTGACTTTTTTTTTTTTCATAATTTGGCCGGGGGTGCAACTTATACTCTGGAAATTATTAACCTCAAAATGGCACTTTAGGCCTTGATCATTTTAACATTAGCGGTAACTTATAAAAACTGAGAAGGGCTTCGAAAAGAAATTCATATTCTGCAATTACAAGCTGCAGGTAGTAAAATATGCAGCTGAAAACGTTAATGGAGCAGCAGAAAGAAAGTTTGGAGCCAGTGAGACACTTGGAAGGGACTGTTGAAAAGCAGAGGTTACTCTTACTGACATGAAGAAAACAAGAAAAGTTGAAGAGGACTCGCTGCATCTTCTACCGCGGAGGAGTTTAAAAGTGACACAGAGCAGGAAGAGGTCATGGAACATGTCTGTTGTTTGTGTTGGATTTTATCAAATACATTTCCCTAAAAAATACTACTTATACTCCAGTGTCACTATAAATGTCTTTTCCTTCTTTATTACGTATTTTATGGCTAATGCGACTTATACTCCGGAGAGACTTATAATCCAGATAATACGGTAGAAATGTTCTCGTTACCAAGTTGGGCTGATAACAAATGATGCTGCCACAGTGTGAACCTGGCAGTCTGAATACAAATGTGTCCATCGCTATTGGATTCAGTGCAATTATACTTTATTGATCCCCAAACGGAAATTCAGTTTAGTCAAAGCCTGTATGCTTAGTGATTTGTAAAAAAAGGTTTCAAACCAACATTTTATTGACATTCACTTATAAAAGTTTTATTACATAAAATACAATCAAAGTGGATTTGATGCTCACAATGTGAGTGGGTGTGTGCTTGATATCTCAGGTCTGGCCTTCCTGTGTGAAGGACTGAAGGAGCAAAGGAAAGGTCTCGTCACCTTGGTGCTATGGAACAACCAGCTAACACATATTGGCATGGGCTACCTCGCTGCTGCACTGGTACATTATGCACAACACATTCACTGCACCCAGATACAGAATAATAATGAATGAAATGTACGCAATCTGTTAAAATAAACACACTCATAATATTAGTTTTCTCTTTTAATTGTCTTTTGATCTGTTTATCATAAACGTCTGAACATGTTTTAAGTTGGAGTTAAATAGTTTAACATGCAAAAGTATTTATTAGCATCATTACCTTTGATGAAACATTGATATCTGGTAACCAGTTTATTTAGCAGCATAAGGCCTTAAACTGGGCAGAAACTTGACGCTTATCGTGTTTCAAGTCTTGATTTATTCAAAAAAAGTTGCTTTTAAATAAAAATCTTATAAAGAATTTTGCCAAAAAGGTTTCTCTTAATAATCCCTTTGTTAGACTGGTTCCTATTTAAGTACCATTTGTTTGTTGGAAGCTGAGATCCTTTGCCTACAACCTCAGAAGACCTTAAAGCTTGGACTTGAGCTGAGACCTGATAGTATTGACTTGTTATTCAACATGTTTTGTTTTGGTATACCAGTTTTAATCCAATGTACATCAAACCAGAGGTTTTTTTATTTTTTGTAAATGAGCCACAGTTTGCAGTATTCTTCTTTTTCGAGTCTTTAATTACATCATTGATAATATTGTGCTTTGCTTCACCTGATTGCGACTAAATGTGTGTTTTCTGTGTCTCAGCCATGCACCCAGAGTCTGGAGACTCTGAACCTCGGCCACAATTCGATTGGAAACGAAGGAGTCCACAAGCTGAAGGATGGACTAATCGCCAATCGCTCCGTGCTCAGGCTGGGACTAGCTTCCACCAAGCTGTCCTGTGAAGGTGGGAGTTGAAACGGTCTCTGTACATCTGCCGCAGCGTTTGGGTTTCAAAGTGGCTCTACTGACTCTCTGGCTGCTTTAATTTGGAATGCAGGAGCCGTCGCTGTGGCTGAATTCATAGCAGAGAGCCCCAGACTGCTGCGTCTGGACCTTAGGGAGAATGAGATCAAAACCGGGGGCCTTATGGCCCTATCACTTGCACTGAAGGTCAACAATTCGCTGCTGCGGCTCGACCTGGACCGGGAACCCAAAAAAGAAAGTGTAAGCATCAAATCAGGGGTTAAATGCAATCTTGCTTAATAGACTGAAACATCTGATCTCAGCTGTTTTAAGAAGTTTTGGAAAATAACCAGTAAATCTTCTAATCGATGAGAGAAACTGTTTTCCAGTGGTTTATCGTGGTATCTGTGCTCCGTGTTTCAGGTGAAAAGCTTCATCGAGACACAGCGTGCTCTGCTGACCGAGATCCAGAATGGCTGCAAGAGAAACTTCATCCTTGCAAAGGAAAAGGAGGAAACTGAGGAGAAGATGAGATTGTCTGCCTCCATGGCTGAAATAGCCACTGAGGACGGAACGAGGGAGGCAGAGGAGGAGGAACCAGCTTCAAACGAGAGAAAGGAAGAAGAGGTGGAGAGTGAGGAGATGAAAAACAAATCCCAAACCAGCAGCCAGTTGAAAACAAGCCCAGAGACCAATGTTCCTCCTCAAAATCTGGATTCTGACTCTGACACGGAGGATGAGGATGAAGCAGAGGTGCTTACAAAGTCTTCTACTGTTGAGTCAAATCAGACAGCTCCTCCAACACAAACAGGGGTCAGTCAGTCTCCCCTCAGTGCTTCACGTACACCCTCACCCCCCTCTGCATCACCTGCGAGAGGATCAAGTGTCATTCCTGGAATAACTGTCACAGAAACAACAGTCGCTGCTCCTCCGGGAACTCCTCCCTCACCTGGTCGCTGCATCTCTGTGTCAAGTCCTGGAAGAGGCCATAAGATTTTCATGGTAACAAGGGTAGAAAGTCCCCCTGAGCAGCTGCAGAAAATCGCAGCTGCAGCTCCTTGCCAGCCTAAAGGCTCAACAACACAGCAGGCAGAGCCCCCACATGCATCTCGAACACAACTGACACCAGAGGGCATGAAGGAGAGCCCACCTGCTCCCTCAACAGACAGTGAAATGACCGAGGAGACTCCCAAAGATGCACAGACTCACAAACCAGACCCCCTGTCACCAGGTCAGTCCTCACAGGAGGCAAGAGCCAGAACTTTAGATTCAGCCGGAGTGACAGATCCAAGTCTGCAAACACCAGCATTGCCTTCAAATTCATCATCTGAGCAGGATGTGGCTTTGAAGCCAACAAACGACTCTGAAAATCCCCAACTCTCCTCTGCAGAGGGGAGCTGCAGAGGAGAGGAAGAGGAGGACAGGCAAAAAACATCCCAAAATGAACTGAATCAGTCTACACAGCAGCAGCCCCAAACATCTGTGCAAGAGCAGCTAAAGGATGACCAGGCAGCAGAACCAGAGGAGACGTCCCCATCAAACCAAACACCAGAGGAAGCGACTCTAAACGTGGTTCCTTCAGTCCAGACTAACCAGCAAACAGAGCCTGGAGATGTCGGGGAAATGAATCCGGGCTCACAGGGGGAGGATGAAGAATCGACTGATGAGAGCTCTGCCGATGAGCTATTCGTTGAGGCCATAGAGGGAGAAGTGGTCGGTTCATCTCTGCCCAACGGTCTGAAACCAGAGTTCTCCCTCCATCTACTGGACAGTGAATCTCCAAAGCCTAGCAGCTGTGTGATGGAGCATGGTAAGTCACCACTACCACTTCGATTGCTCACCCACAGATTGTTTTACATGTTCTAAACATTTGTTGCGTGTCTCCTGTGTAGTTAGTGCCAGTTGTGAACAGGGACTGGAGGAGCTGCTCCTAGAGGCCAGCCTGGACAACGGGAGAGATGCATCATAAACTGGTAAACCTGCATCTCTGCAAAGGTTTTCCTCACACTTTTAATCATACTTTCATATAATGCTAAAAAAAAAACCACGAATTTTAAAATATATGAATCCACTGAGATCTAAAGGGAAGAGCTAAAAGAAAAAGTAGCTTGGAGAGAAAAAGAAAGAATTTTAACCATTTTTATGTTGAGAGTTTATAGTATTTAAGACTTGCTGTGAGAGCCAATATGAGATTTTTTTAACATGCTCTCTGTTGGTTTAGAACTGATTTTCCTCTGCTCTCACTTTCTAGCAGAACTACAAGGACAGATGGATGCAACACTAAGACGATTCGTCAGGCTCTGCAAAAGGACTGGCTGCTCTACAATATATTTGTCGTTCCTTCAACTTAATCAGCAACACAATGTTTCCTTAAAGGACGATGACGCAGTGTTACAGTCGAAGCTCCATACATGAAAAAAGACAGTATCATCTGGAGCTCACCTGTGACAAGTAGTCTTTCTACACCCATACCTTCATCATCCAGCTGAAAGGTTGGGCAGGTGTGAGGATCTCCCCCGTTAACACTACATTTTTCTCATGATGCGATATTTACACACAGCCTCCATGAATCACAGACAGATCAGGGATGAAGGAGGGAGGATAAAACACTAACCAAAGACCTTTCTGACAGCCCTTACTTGCTCTCTTTAGATTGTTTTGGGGCAAATTAATCACAGTCTGTTTTTCATGACTCGTGGAAACGTAACGGTGATTGTGAGACACATGGTGGACCCCTGCTGAGTAGACCTGCTGGCTTTAAACTCTTGAAGTGGGAGTAAGTTGCTGTTAAAGGCTTTTCTAACCAAGAAAGCTGAGGATGTTTATCAATCTGTGTAAATGTAAACATTGTGTGTCTCCTGCCTCCCCTCCTCTCTCTCTTTCTCTCTCCACCAGAAATAAAACTCTAAGGGACCTCTGCCAAAGTGACTTTTTTTCCCCTTGTTTTCTCATCTTCTGCTCTGTCTGGGCCTTCAGACTTCTGCAACCCCCACTTATTGTTCAGATCTGACATGGGCAACATTAAACCACACGTTTTACATGATTGAAACTGCAATTTTGCTTTTGGAATTAACCCCCAAATGGGAAAAAAAGAAAAAAAACGCACAAATCCCGACTTGGACCCAAGTCAAATTACAGAGAAGTGATTAGATTAGTTTTTTGTTAAATCTGAAGCCTCAAACTCCTCGCTGCGCGAACCTTCTCTCAAATTTTACTTTCTCCACAGTGCATATTTCCCTCTTTTCAGCTGCTTTGAGAAATGATTTATTTTTGTTTCATAGGATCTTTCCGGTTAAACTGTTAATGTTTCCGTCTCTTCATCAGCTTTTTTTTTTTTTGCCCTTTATTGTATTTCATATACAAACTAGAAAAACATTTTGATTATATTACATTTTTTTATGGGATAAAATATATTAAGACTAAAAGGCGCATTTAATTAAATGGTTTACTACTGGGGTCCAGCAAGCTGTTAACATACCAGGGTCCCTGCTCTGCAGCGGCTCTTGGCCACAAGGGGGCGTCAATGGGTGCGTTTTTTCACGCATATCTGAGGGAGAATTAAGTCTAGCTGAATATACTTTAGGGCAAGACAAAAACAGAAATCACAGCATTAAACATCCATGATATGTTTCTGTGAAGATATCTGGTTATTCCTGCCTTTATTTTTAGTTATTTGTTCTCATGAAGCAGAAAAAAAGGGCAGGTTTCTGTTGGGTTTTTTTCTCCTCCACGGAGCAGCGTTCAATCCTCCTGCGCTTCTTCACCCAAATGATAGTCTACCCCCCCACCCACACTGTTTGTAATGCTTTAATGTTTAGAAATTTTTAATAATTTGTTAACTTAATTCAAATGTGCTGGTAATCACAAAGATATGTATGGCAAAATTTGTTTCTCTCAAATAAATGCATGTAATGACTAATGAAACGTCTCCTTGGTGAATTAAAATTAGTTTGTTTTTGATTTCTTTCAATGAGAAGGCAGGGCTGGACGATATGGCCAAAATTTATATCACAATACATTTCTTAATTTCGGTCAATACGATATAATCTCGATATCAATGTAGGAAAAATAAAAGCCTTAGAAAGGCAGCCAGGAATGCCTTCAACAGACTATTCAAATTTATGATGAATATTTTGCAATGTTTATAGTAAACCTCCAAAATAACATTTAATAAATATTAGCTTTAAAAAACTAAAACACATAAAACTACATGAAAAACTGGAACATCAGTCGGTGACCAATGCCATGTTTATAGACCGTGATGTATGTTGAAATATTGAAAATGTGGGTAAAAGTCATATCACTAATATTTCAACCATATCTAGATAAATATTGATATTGAAATATTGTCCAGTTCTATAAGAAGGTGAAAAAATGAACAGGTTTGATCATGTAGTAATGCAAGTTTAAGTTGGTTTAATTTTCCTTTTTAGGGCATGAATGGAAAACAAAGTTCAAACCAGGTAATCGCATTCATTGCACAGTATGTGTAGAAAGATGGATGGCTACCCGGCTCGTATGACCCAAAAAAAGGAAAGGATACAAGAGTAGGACTTGGTTGTTTATTTTTTTTGTATTTTTTCAGTAATACATATTTATATTAGTCCAGTGTATAAGATCCATAAAATCAGCACTTCGTTAAGCTTAATGGTCTAACTGTAGAGGACAAGAATAACAGAGGGGACTGATGAACCTGAAAAAGAGTACAGGTCTAACTTGACTCAGTTTGTCCTCTGGGACCGGATGGCTGCCCTTTTAAAATTCAGTTTTATACTGGAACACAATACATCCATATACCTCAAACAGGCCATTATCAACTATTTCAACCTTATGTTCCAATTAAAAAAAACATGGGACTCCCCGGCCATTCTAATATTCAGGTAGTAGATGGGTCCTTTGTCCCAGAGATGAACCTGTTTAGCCCAAACTGTGCTGCAAGAACAAACAAACGTTCTTATTAAACCCCTTTACTAAAAGCAGATTTAGTTCTAATAAATGTTATTGTCAATTCAGACGTTCACACATTCAAATTTATAACCTTACAGTTATTCTATTTTGAAGCTGTAGTCAAGTTTCGTTTATTACAAAGTTTTATTTTAGAGAACCCCCTTAAGGGTACTGACTTTCAGCAACCCCCCTTCCTGAAAAGGAAATGGAGCGACAGTCTAAGCAACCCCCTGGTGATACAGTAGATTTATAGGGTAGTAATTTTTCCTCCTCAGTTACTTTAGAGTCTCAGCGTGATCTGGGGTCAGGCTCGTGAGAGAAGAGCAAGGGGAAAATATCCCTCTGACTGAACACCACATGGATGTGCCTCATGGTGTCCATGGAACAGATCCACAGAAGCTGACTCTTGCAGAAGATGAATCTCTCCCCTCAAGAAACCCCCCCCTACCACCTAATCACGAGGAGGTTCTACGAGCAATAGGGTGTGAAGTGCACGGTGGGAACATGGCTCAGTATTCCTCTGGGAATGCCAAAGTGCACTAATCCATAGAATCCAGCACTGATCCGATAGAGAGAGGGCTGTGAGAAAATCAAAAGATTTCCAATATCATTAGAGAAAGCTTATATTACAGTCCAGTGAAGTATTACCACGAAGCTGAGTTATCCTGAGATTCAGGTTTTTAAAAGCAACCAGATCATCAGGCTTAATTCATTCATTCAATGTATAAATGTTTCTTAAAATGCTGAAAATAACATGTAAATGACATATTTCATGCATACTTTAGGTGTTTAGGTGTTATTTAAAACTATTTCTGGGAAATTCTCAAATGCTTGTGTCAAATGTAGCCAGATTGTCACAACTAAACCATTACATAATGTTTTCTAACCCGGACCTCCTGATTTTTTTACTTCTTTTTTGTTTTTGCTTTAATTTTTTTATTTTTCAAGCTCAATAAATACACAGTATACCAATTATTATGTTGCCGTAGTGCTTCAGTTTTCTTGCTTTTTTAAGGCATACTAACATTTAAATACACCCCTAACATCACAATCTTCAAAGTGAAAGTAATTTATATTCCTTGAATTAATTATGTATAGATCATAGAGTTTGGATCAAATCGTAAAAAAACAAAGCTTAATTGTCCTTTTTTAAATAATCTGTTTGTTCTTTTTTATCATTAGTTGTGTTATTGTCTTTAAAGGTTCTTTACAGTTTGGTTTCAGAACAACGCTTGAGGTGAAATATGTCCTCATGTTCAGTTTCTCTGCTATTTGCAGTGTCATAAGACCAGAGATTCCTGAGGCTTCTTCTCTGTCTACAACAGAGGAAAAATAATTTATAAATAAGAGATAATGAACAGTTCAAAAGTTTAATGTTGTCTTTAAAGTGATGAGATACACTGCTGCATTAGAAAATTATTTTAGCTTAGAGATGAGGTTTCACTAATCGAAAACTGTATCATAAACGATTGAGTCCAGGTTTTCAAAGGTCTATATTTTCCATGTGTCTAAGATGGTCCTAATGCCAAGCTAGAGTTAAGAAGTTCCTTCTTTGTGTTTTGTGAAAGTAATAGAGAAGAAAATTGCCTTAATTGCTGTTTTGAAGAATCTCACTTTAGTGATGGAAAGTTTTGGAGCAATATATTGAATTATGTGTTTCAAATCAAATACCATTTTTAATGTCATCAAACACAAAACAAACTTAAATCAGAGTCGACTTTCAACAACTTTTTTCATTGTAGGCATTTGGACACCTCTCCAGGAGTCTTTTTTTTTTTTTTAGTTGGAGCTCTGATATTTTCAAACAACATAGAAGCCCTTCCTATTAAGCACACTCCAAGTTAGATGCAAATCAAAAATAATTGTTGGTGAAAATACTGTAACTACAAGCTATAGCTAACTAGCAGTCGGTGCTAGTATTAGCATAAACAGAACCTTTGTGTCAAAGTTTTGTTATTCAACTACAAAATCCCTCACTGTATAAAAAAACAGTCTTAGTTTAAATATAGCTAATTATAATTGCAAGATTTATCATCAATCAACACCAATTTCACAGTTTATTTAGGATAAGAAGCCAGAGGCTAACGCTACACATGCTTAGCTGGACTTGAAACTATGTTAGAGTAAATTTGGCTTAGAGTTGAGTGTATTATAAACGCCAGTTATGCTTAGAGTCATTATAATATGAATTTATTTTCAACTGTGACTGATATTAGCACAAATAATGTCACTATATTAAAAAAATATTTCTACAAAAACATACTTTCCTTTAGCTGAAGGCTTAACTACAAATGTGTGTACTGTGGCTAAAAGATTGAGCTAAGCTGTTATGTTTGCAATGACGGGGACAGTGATGATCAAATACTTTCTTGTCTGGTCTTTCTTTAGGCTTGGCCATGCCTCAGGAATGTGCTGGCATGCAGCAGCAATATAGCAGGGATTTATCTGTAGTGTCAGCCCTTATCTGGCCTGTTGATCCACAACCCAGTGGACTGAAACAAACACAGGACCCAGGAAACCGATCGAAGAAGTAACGGGTTTATTGTTTTCACAAAATCTCAAAGAGTTGGTGGTTAACTGTAAATCCAGATCAAGGTTAACTTTCTATAATCAACCAGAGTTTATACCAAAATTAAAAGTTTTAATTGTAAAAGTATTTACTTATAGATTTGTTCTGTTCTTTGCCTTTTTTGGTCATTTTCACACACTAAATATCATCAAACAGGTGTTAAAATCACATACGGATACCCTCAATAAAGTCAACTTGAAATCAAGTTTTAAATTTCAAACTCGCAGTACTGTTTAACGATCTGGGGTAAGCTGTATTTATCTATCTTTCTCTGATCCACTCATGGAGAACATGCTGGTATTTTTCATTTCTTTGACCTGCTTAAGTTTAAGGTCATGAACTGACAGCTGGATATTTTCTCTCAAGGTTCTCTTGAAAACAACAGATTTATGGTTCAATAATTTATGGCTAATAATTTAGGTTCAGATACTGCAAAGCAACCCCAGGTAATCACACTACTACTGTCACCATGTTTGAGCCACATGGAGCCAGGTTGTTTGGATAAGATTATTTCCCTAATAATAAATGAAACTACCCATTTTGACAGATATGTTGTTTGTTTGTTTATGTTTTGCTTTTTTTTAAATGATCTTAGATATTCAAATGTGACCAAAAATGAAAAAAAAAAGCTGTAAGAGAACAAAAAGTTTGTTACAAATCTCTAATTTTCTTTTCTTTTTTTTTTTTTGAAGTTTTTGTCCCATAGACAATTTGGTTTTGATATTTCTGTTGTTTCTTATAATCTGTTTCAGGTTTTAAATTAATTTTGTTAGTAGAAATGTCATGTTTGAATTATATTCTCTGTAATCTATTTTTCATTATTAGTGTATTTTTACAGTTTTGCTGTTGTTTGTTTCTATCCTTTGCATTCTTAGAAAGAAATCCCTAAATGGTCTTTCCCCAGGTATGAATGGATAAAAGAGAAATAAAAGCTTACAAAAAGCCAAATACTATTCAGTTACCAAGTTTTTGATACTTTGCAAACTGCAGGTCTTTCTCCAGTGCCTCTAAAGTTCATATTTGGATGCTTCCTAAAGGGTGACCCTAATGTAATCTGGTCACAGTAGTTAACCCTCACCACTAAATGGGGATTAGAGCAAACAGGCTCATTTGAAGTGTGGGTCTGGCTGTGTGTGCGCTGCAATGTGCCCTACCAAAATGCTAAGGAAGGGAATGCAAACAAAGACTACTGAGGAGATGATGAAAAAGCCCACCCTCCTCTCTTGCTCACATGACTGTGATTAGAACCAAGAAGGTGGAGAAAGAGGATGGCGGTGCAACTGAGAGGGAGCCATTGGGAGGAAGATCCATGAATTACACAAATTCTGTTCTGGAGTCAGGCTTTCCTTACCTCGTCCGCTTCTTTGGGGTAACTAAACTTTACTTTTGCTATTACAAGTACCGTTTACAAAACGTTCAGCATAGAGAGCTGCTTAGCTAACAGCCTGAATTTATAAGGATATAAAAAAAATTAATTGTTATTTTTTTATTTCATGTCTTATCTAAAAGGTAATAGCCCCTTGTCACTTTTAAAGTTAAAATATGTTGTATTTTTTCCATAAATGCGCCGTCCTCCAGAACATTCCTCTCAGTAGTTTTCAGGAACGATCTGCATTGAACTTGTATGGCTGAAGTATGTATGTATCTTGTATGCATAGAGTGCCTTTTCTCCTTGTACATTCCAAAAAATCTAGTTAAAATGAAATTTTATTTAATATAACCTGTACTGCCAGAGCAGGGAGCGGTGCATGAACAAAAATTTTAATTACTAAAATTATTTTTGTTTAAACAACACACTTATTTCAGATGGGAAATGTGACAGGAATCTCTTCATAGAGAAAACAATTTAAAGACAAATAAATATTTAAGAAGAAAAACAGGGTTTACTTGGTTTTACAATGACATGGCAAAAACTATAGCCTTAATAATCAGAAGATCAACCAAAGCTTCAGTGTTATTGTAGAGATCCAATCTTTTTTTAATAAAAGCTGAAAAGGTTTTTTGGGATTTTTCCAGTTATTTTTATATATATATTTTCCAGCTATTCTATCCTGTCAAAGAACTCCAATTCATTGCCATCTCCCTAATCTTTTGCTCCCTCCGCAGATTATCCATCAAATTAAGTCAAGACCGCCTGATGCCACTCCTGTCACATTAATATACTATTAATACTCTGGGTTAAAGGAAACATTGGCCTGGGGTATGAATAATTTCAGAAATTATTTGATTAACTTCATGGACATCTCAGTCTTAATCCAGATGGTTTAATGTGTTTAATGTGAAAAGTTTTCAACTTTTCTCAAATGACTTCCCTTATGTTTTAAAAGTTTGTAAATGGGAATTTTTACATTTTAGAAGTACATCTCAGAGGTCAGACACTGATGATGAATGGGAAGGCCTGCTTCCTCAGTCTCCAATCTAATCAATTATTAAGCTGTTGGTTGAATCCAGAGTATTGTGCAGGTCCATAGTTCTTCCACTCCATATTGGCCTATCCTTTCCTATATGGACTCTGCTTTATGAACCGTCATGTTGGAACAAGCAGGTGTCAGCCATAAGCTTTTCCCACAGGTCAGGAGTTTGAAGTTGTTTGAAGTGCCTGCATGATGAAACTTTATCAATTTCTTTCACTGGAACCAAGCCTTGTGAATTACACCCCTACATTTTGCATTTTATTTTGCATCATTGCAGTCTGCCACATGCTATTCTTTTACCAAAATCAGATTTCTTGTTTAGTTTGTCTGACATAGACGTGTGATTATTTACCCTTGGGAACACATCTCCACACTCCAGCATCCAGTGGGAGCTTCATCAACATTATTGGATCTGAAGCTTTGCATTGCACTTGGAGATAAAATACTTGGGTATAGAAGCCTACCTCCTGAACCTCTGTCAGAGCAGGGTTTAAATGGCAACTTTTATCTAATTTTTCCCTGATCTCCAGCCATTTGACCTATAATAAACATCCCTCTTTTGTAGAACCAGCTCTCCCTTTAGTTACAGTCTTCTGAGACATCTCTCTACCAGCTATGCCCATTTAGAGACTAAACCTTTTTGAGAAATTTCTTTTAAAAATACATCAGAAAATAGGTCTAACTCAGTCAGACTGGAAGGAGAGAATCGATGCACATCACTTTTCAGGTCCTACCACAGTTTCTAATTAATTTGAGTTTGGGGTCAAATGCTTTGATCTGAATCATTCCCATTTAACCCTGGTTGTTAGTTGAACATTTTATTCCTCTTAAAATGTGGAGGAGTCCAGTTTAATTTCAAGCTGTTTCTGCAGGTTTTCTTCCTGTATTTGCCTCATTCATCCACACATTTTCCCTTTAAAAAGACATTCCACAGCACAGTGCTTCCAACAATCGTGGTCGCTGTTGGGCTGGTCCAATGGTATTTTCTACCCAATGTGCAATTTTGCATTTTTGTAAAAATGAAAGTGTAAAAAAAATATTAGTTAATTTATACCATTTTTCTCGTCATTCTTCTAGTGTCAGGTATGAGGCTGCTGCACTGGTGCATGCTGGTAGTGACTGCACTGCTGCTCCTGTGTGAGATAGCGGTCAGTCAGCTGTGTAGGTCTCTCATCACCATGGTGGATGGCTTCCATACACTTTTCGTCCTCATGCACATGGCTCTCCTTCAAACAAAAGGAATCATAAAACCTCACATCTCCTCCTTGGATGCTTCTCCATCTTCTCCACATGACTCCTTCTCTTCAGGGACGTTTCCTTGTCCACCTGCCAAACTTCCACCTGAAGCTCAATCTGACATTGAGCAGCCCAACCCTGATCCATCATCAATGGTTAATCCATTTAAACATTTCTCCCCGGGAGCTTCAAACTGCAGTCTGTCCTTCCCCAACAGCAGGATCCAGGTTGTGGGTGTTTTCATTTCCTCCCTCCTATTGGTCTCTCTGTGTGTATCCTACTCCTTGGAAATTATTAGTTTTATTGTGAAGCCCCACCCGGTTCAGCACCCACTCCTACCAGTGGTGGTTGGAGCTGGGAGTCTGCTTTATAAGATGCTCCTGTTTACTCTGGACTGTGATGAGCTCCTGGATAAAAAGGCAGAGATCTGCGGGTGCACCAAGACTGAACCTCACCTTGACATAAATCACAAAGGTAACACCAGCTCACGCATAAAAATAAATTGACAAATTAACAATACCCTTGAACTTCCTTTTTTTATATTTAACATTTTTAAAATACACCACCTTGCACATGTTTTTGTATCAAATGACCTTGACCTAATTATGTGATTTCTGGGGGTTCTTCTTTGCACTGGAGTTTATTCAAAACTGTTGGATATTTGGGCATTCCATTTTTATTATTGTTTTTTATTAATGAAATAGTTATTGTCCTTCCACTGCACAATCATGCTTTTTAGTTAGGTTTATCAAATAATATCCCATCATTTTATCTTCTGCCACTTGCGGGGCTGAGGCTTATCTCCAGCAGTCAATTAGCAAAAGGCAGGGCACACCCTGGGCAGACTGGCAGTTTATTGCAGGGCAACAAAGAGACATGCAACCATGCACACCAATTTAGAGTTACAAATTAACCTTGTTACCTGTTAACCAGTTTTAAACTGGAGGAGGAGGGCAAATATAATCAAACCTTGGACTATCATGCTGCAGGGCATCAGTGCTACAAACCGTGCAAACTATTAAAAATCCCAATTTAAAGCCCTTTTTACTGTATAAAGTGATCTAAGATGTTTGCCTAAAGAACAGTGAGAGTTAACCAATCAGATGTGACACTACTCTGTGTATATTCAGCTGTAACACAGATAACACATGGCTGAAGCTTGTTTTTCATTCCTCTGCTCCACTCCCACAGTCTGTGCTGCAGAAGAGTCCCCCGGCCAGGAGGAAGAGGAGCTCTCTGGCCCATCTAAAGTTCAAACTGCAACACAAAACTGTTTCCACAGCGGGGCGCTTGTCCTCTGCAATCCAGGAACTCCCAACCTGCCTGAGCACGGCTGTAAAACTGGGCTGCTGGAAATTGCGGAAGGAGAGAGCAGTGCTGCACATTCCGAGATCCAGAGTCCAAAACCAAATCCTCGCATGGGACATCCTGGTAACAGAGCTTAACATTTTAAAGTTTTACTCCAAAATTAATGTTCATGGCCATCTTTATTTGACTCAGCCCTTTCTGTTCGCCACTGTTACAGACCGTCAGAACACACCTGAAGCCTCCTCTGTGTGCCAGTCATCCTCTGGATGGGGCTGCCTCTGCCTCCTGACCTTCATCTTTGTCTTTCAGGGACTCTTCACGTCCCTCCTGGCTCTAATCAACAGCATGGTGACGGTGCTGATTGTCCCACAGCTCCTGCACTGCTCTGGAGCCTGCAGCATTCTCATCTATCTAGATCCTTGCCTCTCCATGCTAGCTGTGATTATGCTGATTGTGACATCTCTACCCCAGGTCACTGTTTAAAAATGTTATTTCCTCCCTATCAAAAATAAAAATGACATTGATTAAAAGTATATGTATATCCTTTATTCATTCGTTATATCCTCAGTAATTAATGCTAAAGCCTTTTCTTTGTTCTCCATCGTTGCCATCATTATCCCCCCTAATATAAATGGGCAAAACCTTGTTGAAACAGGACAACTTTTTTTGTATTTCTAGTCCTCTGGGCTTTGGTTCCTCTTCTTTTGTTACTTGAAACTCTAATCACCTTAATAGATGTAAACAATTAATCAAAACATGCATTTTGTTAAAAGAACTGTTATTGCAATATCAGTGGTTTAAGATAGATATTATACAGATATTTAATAACTTTTTTTTCTTAGCGTTTTGGAGGTTTATATTGTAAGATTATGCTCCTGCAACAAACAAATCACTTATTACTGTCTTTTTTTTTACCTTACCAGGACAGACTAAATCCCACAACTTGCTTATTTGTTTTTTATTTTTTTAAATACTCACATCATATTGCACCTTTTGCACTAACTGATGTTGGGTTTTCTGTAATGTATTCCTGCAGGTTCACAGATACGGCATGCTGCTTCTTCAGGCCTCACCTCCACACATACATGTCTGTAACGTCGAGCGGAGGATTGCCAGCGTTCCTGGTGTACAGGCTGTGCACGACCTCCACATCTGGCAGTTGACTGAATCACTGACGGTGGCCTCCGTCCATGTGCACTGCCATGTTGGTTTTCCTCTAAACAGGTGATCATTTTTACCACAGACTGTGCTTGTCATCAGGATGTCTGCAAACAATAGCTGCACCTGTGTGACCGACATTATTACAGTATCTGTCATTGATTTTTATAGAATTCAAAATGTTTAAAAATTCATTAGAAAGGTGTTTTTGTTTAATTTTAATTGAAAACATAACCTAGATAATAATCTACTACACCTGTACTATTAACTGCTTATAACTTTCTTTAAAAACATTAATTTCAGAAGTTATTTATAATCATTATCTACTTTATTTTCCCTAACTCTATGACATCATTTTAGAATAACTGCCCAAAGTTTTGGAAGTGATTATCGGGACTTTTGAGAAAATTTACTTTGAACTAATCACACAAAACATTTCAGGAAATTTTTATTATTATTATGCTCAATCATAGTGATGATGAGGATGTTCTGGGACTGTTTTCTACATCAGGTCCTAAGTGACCTACTGTTCTTGATGGAATCATCAGTATTGCTTGGCTCATTATAGTGAGTTATAAAAAACAGTCAAATGTGAAGCAACAGTGAGGGATATAAATAAATAAAGGAGAAGAGTAACAGGAAACTACACCGTTTTATGTGTATCTAATATA
>JAUZNJ010092605.1:24574-49273 GCA_034780135.1 Jordanella pulchra
CTCCATGGTGGAGCCTTCAAGTCGGTAGCTGCTTAGTAATGGTGGTGTTTCAAATCCATCCTTTATATGCAGAAGGTTAATGGATGATTTGACTGAATTGACTGGTGGAAATTGTTGCCATACAAATAATCTGAAATCCATCCTTTAAAAGCTATTACCTACAGTAAAATGTAAAATAAGAACTAATAACATCAGAAGAAAGATAAGGATTGTGAATTTACCAATGCAAATGTTTATGAGGCCTTGTTAGAAATAAATTGATTTTCTACAAAACTTCTGCAAATAAAAAACCTATGGAGTAAAAACAGTAACATGTAATCTCATAATTTGAACATCAGTTTGCTCCACACTAAAAATAAATATGTCATATGTACTATTTGTGGTGCACTTTTATTACAGTCAGGTATTTTTGGCCAGATTTATATATTCTATCGTCAACACTTGGCTGCCAATATCGACAGGCCAGATGACTTCTAGAAAAGGATTTTACTAGCAGACAACTAGTTTGTAACAACTGGATAAGTCTAATTTAGGGCTTGTAATCTTAGGACAGCTTAACCAGCCAGTGAGAACAGAACCACTGAATTAAAAGCACGTGTCAGAAATGTTTTTCGGAATCTATAAAGCAAGCTTACAATAAGCTTCAGGAATGGTCCCAGACGTTGGCTACTTAAAAAGTAATGGAGTATGCTTGATAGGCAGAGTCATTCTCTTAAATAATTCATCTAAAACTAACTCTGCCAAGTTTGCCAGAATTATGCCAGGACCTTTCTGGTAAAAATAAACAACAAAAAACATATTCATGCTTATGGTAATCATGTTATCAGATAGATTTAGAAATCATTGTATACAAACATGTTTATTTTGCTGAAGTTGTTTTTTTTTTAACGTGATTTTCTTTCTTGATGCGTTTTTTGTTGCTGTTCTATATTAGAATAATCACATTTTATTTGTTATTACAATTGCACATTATAACAAAATTTAGACAGTCACTTAAAGAACAGTGAACAGTGCTTGCACAGCATTGTGGGGGTAAAGATGTTTGGTAAGACAATCTGAGGGAATGCAAATAAAATTATCTTGTTATCTCACCACAAGGCCATCACTCCCCCTAATGTTGAGAGGAAATCATCTAATCATATAGTCTGAAATGGAAAACAGCCTTTAAGGGATGGGGGGACTGTTCTGTCTGTCCTGTTCCAGGAGCTTCTTTGAAGATCTTAGAGCAATCATTACATATTTAGGTGTTTATAGCATAAATGTATTTCAGTTTTGACATGTAAAGAACAACAATCTCTACATAAAAAGTGTTTCTAGTTATATGTCTCCTAAAAAGTTCATAAAGACATCATTGACAAAAATACAACCGCAACGATAAAAGTTTGCTGTCACCTTTACTCGGAAGACAAAGGTGCGGCTCCACCCTCGTGATATCAACTAACCAATCAAAAGCTGTCTATTTTGCATAACACAGAGCAGAGCAGAGAAAACGTTCGTATTTCCAAATTTATTTGACAAAAACTTGATATAAGACATGTAAAATGTATTTATGGTAAGTGTGAACTGTTTATCCAATGGTAGTATAAAATATGGGTGAAGCGTCAATGAACACCGTAAGTCAAATCTATCTTACATCTCAGTACTATAAAATGAATCGTTAGTCAATTGAAAAGTGCCCGGATGAGCCTCGGTGGTCCGGGGTGCGGGCTTCAAACCCGTAGCTGCTTAGCGGCAGAGTGGTTCAATTCCACCTTTCGGGCGTAAGTGTTTGAAGGTGGATATGACTATTTCGCGTTTTCTACTTCAGTAGTTTAAGTTCCGTTTGAATGTCTCACTTCACAATAAAAGCCTCAACGAAATAATGTCGTCGTTAAACCATAACTCAGTTATATTCCATAGTTTGTGAATTATGTTTTAAACGGGATTATTCCACCTTTAAACATTTAAGACTTTCTATTAATTGTGTTTTGGTGAAATTCAAGTGTTTGTATGTTTTTCCCCATGTGTTTCACACAGCTTTTACACTTAATTTGCTTCGGATATTTCCTATTGCCACATTCCAAGTGAATCGTTTACTTCTTAGATTTCATTTATTCCCAAAGCCTCCCAAAGTCCCTTCAGAAGGTCACCTTTTTCTTTGTGTGGACATTTGTGTTGTTTTTTTTTTGTTTTTTTTTTTTTTTGACGTAGCACAGTAAATTGCCATTTTGTATATGTTCCACAGGAAAAGTTTTTGTGTGTTTTTTTTTCCTCTAGCAAAAGACAGGTAATACAAGAACAGGAATAAAAAGAACAAGAAGTGTCATAGAAATGTATGTGCCACATAAATGTGATATATGTTTACTTGTAATCTACATAGCAAGTTGTTGGCTTGAAGATTTTATTTAATTTGATTTCATTTCATTTGGCAATACCGTCTTTTTCTTCTAACGCCAACATTGAGAGCAACAGTGACATTGACTGGACAGTAGGTGGCAGCACTGCAGTTGGCACCAACAGATTATTTGGAGAAGAAGAAGCCAGTTTAGTAGTTTGTGCACGATGTCCTTGCGGGTTTAATTATTGGAATAAAGGGAATTAAAGACTCTCTTTCTTCGGGTGGAGGTTTCCGTTTTACAAATTTCTGGTAAGATACTTTAAATTATTCGATTTAAAGACTTCTGAATGCTTTACGTAGCAGAATAACCTTCATGTTGGTTAGCTCCCTGCTAACTAGTGTCATAATGAAATACATCTGGCCGCATTTATGGTTATAAATTCTTAATAATTGTATAGTTGTAATTAAATGAATTCACGATTGGTCTGTTAAGAGCTGGCGAGTGAGGCTAATGAAGCTAAAGTAACAATCGATGAGCAATTTTTACTGGGAATCTGATTATTATAATCATTAATGATATACAATCGCAACTTCAATATCACTCGCTTATCTATAAACGTAACAATTATTTTTTTGATTAACTATTTCCTGTATTATGATTGTTGTGGTTCCCTCAAAGGAAACTTGTGCATCATGCCTCTTCATAAATACCCACCTAAACTTTGGGATGCTTTGAGACTGAAGCAGGGCATCTATGCCCGTCTCCCTAAACACTATCTGAAGTCCCTTGAACAAAAAGAGTCCACCCCCGTTCATTGGAGGCCTCTTGGAGTCAAGTACAGAGCAAACCCCAAGACTGGGCAGAGGGAGCGGGTGCAGGATGTCCCAATCCCCATCTACTATCCTCCACAGTCCCAGGATGGCCTGTGGGGAGGCGAGGGCTGGATAACGGGCTACAGATATGCCAACAATGACAAAGTAAGTCTGTAGGGAGAAATATTCCAGGTAAAGATGTCACTGCGGATTGATTGACCTTTAAGCTAATCCGTCGATCTAAAGTTGTTTTAATCCTGTTTCTTTTTTTCAGATGTCCAACCGACTGAAGAAAATCTGGAAACCACAGCTACTCAAGAGAGAACTCTACAGCGAGATCCTGGATCACAGGTTCTCCATCACAGTGACGCCTCGAACCCTGGACCTCATCGATGCTGCCTTTGGCTTCGACTTTTATATCCTGAAAGTAAGTTTCACTTCAGACTCTTTGCATTTAATATCAATACTTCCTCCTGACTTTGATGTCAACCACTTTTTTTAGACACCAAAGGAAGACCTGAACTCTAAACTGGGGATGGACCTGAAGAGGGCAATGCTGCTCCGCCTGGCGCGGCGGGACAAAGAGCTTTACCCCGATGACCCCGTGAAAAGAGAGACCATCTACAATAAGTACAAGGTTTCTTACCATGGATCAATACAACTTTTGAGACTTTAACGCTTAAAGCTACTGGAAAGAATTTAAATTTCTCTCTGTTTTTCCTTTTTTATAAGCAGCAGTTTGAGATCCCAGAGGAGGAGGCTGAATGGGTGGGTCTGACTCTAGAGGAGGCTGTGGAGAAACAAAGGCTGCTGGAGCACAAGGTAACAGTCGATCCTGTCTTTCATTCACACTTAAGGACATTTAAGTAAATCTTTAACAAGGTTAAAAATAGGGATGCACCAGTCTGTATCAGTCCAGATATAAAGAAAAAAAAACTAGATCTGGTATCGGTGACAACTGACTCGATATAGGAGTCGATCTATTCATTCTAGCTCTAAGATATGCGCTACCATCATGTGGCAGCTCATTGACACAACACGGCCGTATCGCTTAAGATGGAGCGAGCGAAAGGATCAGCTGTGTGGAAGTTTTTCACGCCATCTCAGCCTACTAGCCCAATGGCTGCTTGCTAAAGCCTGTGTTAAATCTTCCTGCTATAACAGCAACAACTTAATGAAACACATCCAGAAGTTTCCTAACAAGGAACATGCTGAGATTATTGAACTCGCAAACCAAAAGGAAGTGAAGGGAACAAAAAGCTAACTTTGATGGAAGTGAAGGAAAGAAGTGAACATTTTTCTAGTAACAGTCTACAGGCTGAAAAAGACCTCCGCAAAAGACTGTTTGTTCGGTAATAATTCAGTGATGTGAAAAAAACTGAGTCAGAAAAGCAATGAAAGTAAGGAGTCATTTTATGGGGGCTTCACTGATTATTATTTAATTTGATTCGTGTTCTACGAGTCGGCCTGAAAACAACAAAACCTGACTTTAGAACTTAAAGGGTTTATATTTAATGCAGGTAACAACAGAACGTCAGCTTCTTTCAACTTTACCATATTTAACACTGATAATACAAAAGCATTTTTTACTACAAATCGTAGCGTTAGAATAGAGCAGAGCCAGCCCATTTTTTTTATTTTGTGTGTGAATTGAGCTGCTTATTTTGTTTATAAATTGGAAGTTGACTGAAATATGAATAGTCTTTCATTAATTCATAATTGGTATTTTAATAAAACCTACAGCATCAAATGGTTTATTAGATTCAGTGAAAATAGTATTTGAGTATTTAAAACCTTTATCCAGCTGTTATTCTTTAGCACAAAGCAGCTTTTGAAAGGCTTTCAGTTTACTGCCGCTTAGAAAGTTGAGTTAGACATTTTACTCCATTCTTTAAGTTTAAATGTTTGCAGGTTGTTGACTCTGATTTGTCGCTTCAGGAGCCGGACCCTCAGTTCACAGTCTTGGTGGAGAAGCTTGTGCAGGAGCTCCAAATGAAGAAACTTTTAGAGCCACATGTTACTGAGAGGAAGTGATCATCGAACCTGGACCTAAACAAGGTGAAACTGTCCAGATTGTTCAGTGGAGGATGAGAGTTGGAGTCATGGAGCTTCAGCAGGGAAATCCCACCAAGGAGAAGCTCGGTCAAGCTAAAGGGGGAAAAGGAGTCCTGAAGAAATCATGTTTATTTATTTCAGGCATGTTTTAATTATGCGTTGCATTTAAGAACAAAGACACAAAACAGTTCAGGGATTGTGGGAAGAAACATGATGTAGATATTACCAACTGGCAGAGATTTATGACCACATGTATATGATATGTTATTGAATAAAGTCTTTTTTTTTTTACTAGAACCTGCTTAAGCTCAAACTTTTCATATTTGTCCATAAATAAGTTCTGTTGTAACAATTTGTAAGATGCTCGGTTAAGCTTTAAAAAGATCCTACTGTCATCTGGAAACTAACCAAATCCTGACCCCAAAGATTAGATGAACTTATCATTGCAGTAAAAGTTATCCAGGAAGTTATAAATTAAAGGCATCATGTCTTGTAATATTGGAGTAAAACCAACAAATCCCAAATCATAGAGGCCTACTTCCTGGGGATGTTTGGGTATGGCACAAATATTTTCTTGCATTAACAGGTTAGAATATCTCAAACATAATTTCTCCCCTCAGAGGCACCCTTAGTCTCTTTACAGTGAGTAAAACATATATTCGTACCATAAGTTTTTGATACACTTTATAGGATTTAATGTGCCACAAATAAAGCCAGTGAGGGGCATTTGTATTTATCCCCCTTTGGCCCGATAAACCAACAATGCAGTCAGTTCCCTTTTAAGTCTGCTGATTAGTAATGTTAAAGAAACATAGCAGCCTGGTAAAGGTTTAAATAAGTTTAAACATCTCGTAGAGTCTTGCTTAATAAAAGATTGACAACTGTTTTCATAAGGGTCAGGAAAGCTTGTAGGTGTAAAATGGAGCTAAATTAAAGATAATACTGCAAAAAACTGCTAGAGGCAGCAAAAGAGTCCAAATTTGGGCAGATGTAAATCTTCCAGCAGGAGAGGAACTCTGAATGTTCAGAAAGAGCTGAACTTGTGGCAAGATGTTAAAACCAGTTGCTCTCTATTATTTCTGACTTTGAATGACTGTACAGATAAGAAAGCTGAAGTATTCAGCTTCTACATTTTAAGGATAAAAGAAGTACCTCAGAAGATTGACAACAGGAAATACAAGTAAAGGTTTTTCTAAAAAAGTAGCTCTGAAAACTACAGATTGAAGACAAACTGTGAAGAAACGCTGTTCAATTGTTTAGATCATTTACAGAGATAAATGCTCTGTAAAAACCATTTGGTCCATCACATGAAATCCCAGTAGAATACATGTGAGAAAATGCTGATTTACAGAACAGTTTTCGAGAGTAGAGCAGTCAGAGATTTATCAAGCAGTTAAATGCAATTTGCTTCACTTATCTGCCGATAAAGCTTTAAGAACAACCATAATGTTTTTATGTTATTGGTATTGTAATTTAATCTTGTGATTTTATACTTGTATTTATTTTTAAGGTTGCCTTTTTAATATCTGGCTGGGGGACTATCGATGAAAATTAGCACTCCTTAGCTAACTCGGGTATATTTACATTGTTTTAATGTTTATTAATGTACACTGTCCCCTTTCAAATAAACAATAAACCTAACCTAAACCAAACCATAAAATAGAGGAGAAATAACACTATTTACTTTCTGTGAGGTAGTATTGTAATTGGCCACTAGATGGAGCCAATGTACTGTGACAAATAGTAACCATTTGAGAAAAGAGCCGAGATAAGTCATTTTATTTGTAAAATCCCTTTTATAATTTGGAAAAATAAACTATAATAATAATAATACAATCACTCATTCATTATCTACAGTACATTATCTGCAGGATTTCCAAGGTTTTGTTGTTAGTTAACAAATGCTGTGAAGAAATGCTGGGGCAGGGAATCCGAAATTAGACTAAATTGTCTTTTTTAGAAGATTTCAAAAGACGACAGAGGCGCTGATGTTTGAGAAAAACCACAGCAGACTTTGTTTTTTCATCGCGCAGTTTCACTTTCGGCTCTAGAGTGACAGTTAGTAGAGGTGGGGTGAGGTGAGGTATGGCGGCGTGGTGAGTCCCTTCACCTCTGGGGACTCCCGTGGGTGTCGTTACCAGGCAACAGACAGCAGAATAGATACCTAGCACCTGTAAACGTGAAGATTCAGTCCTTATATAGAGAGAGGCTGCGTCTGGAATTACCCCTGTCATTTTACAACTGCAAAATAAGTAAACAAAGTGGAAAACAGAACCTCGCAATAAGCTTATTTGGTAGATTCGTTTCCGTTTTTACCTATTTTGGTTGGGAGATTTTGTTATTCATCTGGTGAAACTGGATGAGGTTCTATCTAGTGTTACTGTTAGTGTTTGCAGACCGTAAAGAATAGTCTGTAAATATTCCCAACAAACGACCATCCCTTTTAGTTCAAAATGTTCTTTATCTGAAATCAGTGCTTTATATCTGCCTTTTTTTTTCTTTTTCATTTTTCTTTCTTCTTTTAGTAGAGCCAAAACATACATTCACAATACACAACTCGCTATGGACACATACTGATCAATACAATCTATAAAATTCCAAAACTACAATCCAGCAGTTTCAGACCCTTTTATTTATTTTTTTATATCTGCCTTTTTTTAAATAATGCAGTTATTGTTTTTAGTATGCTGATAAGATTATCTGGCACAGTAGGCGAGGCTACACTGAACTCCTTGATGAAGAGTCATCGATCTGACTCATGATAATAAAAGGTAAGTATTAAAATCTAATTATGTAAGCCCCTGCTTTGTTATTAATGTAACCTGAACTATTATTTTTAATAGGTTGGTTCACACATGACTCATCCCCTGTGCTCATTTCCCCAGACTATTTATAAAAGCCTTCAGGTTAATCATATTAAAACCATTTATTGGTATTTGCCAAATCTGAAGCTCTAAAAATCATTTGAGAAGCCTCTCTGAGAAGAGTTTTAAAGGAAGAAAGTAGGTGTTTTGGTTTAACAATTAATTCCTTGTGTTAAAAAAGAAAGTGCTCCCTCTTTTAATGCCAAGGTTCTACCTAACGGGACATAATAATGCGGTCATTATCAGCTTCTAGAATAAATCTTTCACACATTTTCAAAAAAAAAAACAAATCAATACAAACGTCATTATGAAGTTATGCTATAAATATAACTGTAAATACAAGACTTGAATTGTTGAATGGAAGAGAAAATCTTACGTCTGCAAATACATGAATTCTTGTCAAAGTTATCCAGAATTGAACATTCCCATCAAATACCATGCTAATCCACATACTTTGTGAACAATGCAAAAAATCAACAAATCATGCAAACAAAACAACAACAGTTTCCACGATGTCATCATTTACTTAACAAAACTAAGTTAAAACCAAAAAGCTGTGTGAAAAAAAAAAATAAGCGGATCTTTGCTGTATCCTTTGGATTTAACATAGGAAAATATTAACAGCTTACTTCTAATCAGATGCACCTAGTAAACTGATCATTAGTTAGCATGGTGACCTCTAAAAACTCATAAGTTCGGAGCTTACAGGGGTTGGTTAACTGGAAAGATATCATTAAGTCTGTTCTGCAGAGAAAAGATGGAAATAGAAAACATTAAAAACAGATCTACTCAATCAGTGGACATCCAAGTTACTTCAAGTGTAGGTCACTGTACTACAGAAAAATTGCAAACCAAATGACTGTTTTCAAATAGCTTCCTGAAAACTACGATATAGTGGTGGAGTGACTGCTGCTGGACGTGGACAGCTTCCAGTTATCATGTCAACCATGAGCTCCTCTGAACACCAAAGTATTCTTAAGTCAAATCTTAAGGATGCTGGCTGAATAGTTGCTGTTTGATTTTGTTTTTACAAAGATGAAATCGGAATCCTTTTTTAAATCTGTCCCTTTATTTCTGTCTGTTAATTCTACTAGAAGTCAGGCAGTCTTGTCACAATGTATGTTTAACCTATGCCACTGCGGTAAAGACTTGTTCTCTCTTCTTCCTCTTTCAGGGAAAGCTTCCTACTGGTGGCAGACCCTGATGTCTGTTGCATGATTAATGCCTCTGCACTACGCTTCAGTCCAGCCCTCTGTAGCCAGTGATATGACTTATATCAGTAAACTTTTTAAATACTTTTCATGACCTTTTTTTTAATCCACTATTGCTATAGTTTACATATGTAAAATTTCTGATAAAACTCCAACTCCTCCAGTTTTGGTCTTAACTTTTTTGGCTTATTTTTCTTGACTAACATCTTAGCTAAACTTCAAGATAAAAAATATTATTTAATTTTTGTTTCCACTGTTTTGTACCACTTTGACAACACTGCCTACCTAGTAAACAGTCTTCAATAGGGCTTCCACTGAAACACAGCAGGTCAGACAAGGTACAGTTTAGACATAAAATATTTATGATCTCCTTCATTTTTCTCGGTTCAGATTTCAAACAGACACTCTTTGATGAAAGCGTAGAGGCGACGCATCTCAAAGAGGTGTTATCATGTAGTTTCAGTCATTATCATTAAACTTTATGAGTTTTATGGCTTTGGTTTATGGTTGACTCGTTTCATGCTCTCGCTGCTTCTGAGAATCCATTTATTTAACCGCAGATTCTTCATCTCAGAACAACATAATCCAAGCTGGGGTTTCATTAACGATATTCGCTCAATGTTGCACCTTTTTTTGTTAGCAAAGCCTATAGATACAGGGTCTGCCCAAAATGCTTCTGTAACCACTGGTTCCTGTACGTTTCACTCACTGTCATGTGAGTAAGTTTCCACAGAGGTTCATGTACCATTTATTTAACACACTGTATTAGCTTTAACTTGTAATTAGACTATTTTTAAAATACCTTTTTAAACTTATTACTGCTAGGAAGCATACATAAAACACCAATAGCAGCATGTCTCAACTTTGCCAAACCAGTAGTTTATACAATTAGCACTGCTAACGTAGCCAATATGCTAATTAAAGTAAGCCCTAGAGATGTTTGTTTACCAAACAGACCAAATATGGCACACTGACGTGGAAGTTTAAGGGAAGATGTGCTTCTTTTGTCATAAAAAGTAGTAGTATTACACTTTTGCACAAACTTTCCTGAAATAACTGCCTGTTGTTTTTTTTTTTTATTTCGAGGAAAAAGCTAATGCTTTGTAGCAGTAAGAGTGAATTCCTAAAGTATTTAGGCTTTACCATAAGACAGTCCATTTAAAAACTAATAAATCACAGTTATAAAGCGACTTCCTATTCTTAGCAGCAGGAATGGCCATGGAACAACATTGATGGGGTGTGGATTTGTTCGGGCAGGTTTTAGCATCTAGGGTGATAGTATCATATCTCAGGAAATGAAGTTCCTCCTTCCTAAAAGGTTTTCGCAAATTGGGCTGGTGTGGAGTTTCCCCCTGGCTGTAAGACAAGTCCATTCATTTTAAATCAAGAGTGACGAGCGCTTTAAGGTAACATCTGCTCTATGAATGGTTGAGGTAACTGGGTACACAGAAGGACAACGGATCTACGGATATTAGTCACCTATTCATGTTAAGATTTTTATTTATATATATAGAAATAGGTTGACAATTAAAACTGCTTTATAGGGTGATGTCTCTTTCAGATTATTTAACCAATCCTAAAATAAGACAAATATAACATGAGTAAATACAAAATGTAATTCTCAAATGATGATTTCATTTGGTAGAGGAAGACTGGTCAGACGTACAAAGGACTCATCGGTTTAATGACTGGTTGTTCAACCCTTACCAATAAAAACTGCCATCAAACATCTAGATTGAGGTATTGAGTAGTTGTTTTTTTTTTTTTACATATATCACCATGAAGAAATCTTGGCTTCTTTGCATATATATTTTTTTAAAATCCAAGCGAATTGGAGGGTTTCCAAACATGAACTTTTCTTCTGTAAGCTTATCCTTAATCATCATGGCTTATTTTCTTTTTTTGTCTTTAAATGCAGTTTTCCTGTTGATCTTCTTTATAACACATATGCGCATAAACTACAGGCTCAAGCTTATGGCTGGGTGTTCTCAGGGTTTTTCACTAAACAATAGAGTTCAACCTCTCATCAGGTCTTGAAGCAGTTCCAGATCATGAAGCAGAGGAGCTCAGAGCCAGGGGTGCATGGGTTAGTTGGAATCTACCAAGAAGTAGGGCTGGCAGGTATAAGCTTGATCCATCTTCTCCTTCCTGAGAACGGTTTATGATTCCCTTGTTAGCACTGTTAATCTTCACAGATGGGCTATAAAAGATGACCCAATGCACAAGCTCTGTGGGCCAAGGATGAACCTGGTACACACAGTATGATGTCAGACTGCAAAACCCCTCTGCCACATGAAAGAAACTGGTGGTGTCGCCACAAAGCTCTGGCTGTGCACAGTAAAATTTATGAGAAAGAAAAATATCAACCCAAGACGACATCTACAAGTGTGTTTGTTAAGGAGGGAAAAAGTCACTGTTACCCAGAGATGAAAGCTAAGGATTGACTTGAAGAAGAGGCTCCACTTCCACGACAGTGTCCTCACTACCTTTGGGCCTGATGGAGCATTGTCCTCCACAGATACAAGGACCAATAAAGTGGAGCTCAAAGGGCTTTTGAAAGAGGGATGCAAAGAGGCATTTGAGAGCAGAACAGTACAAAGACATGCAGGGAAAAGGCTGGAAACCTGTGACATGCCTAGTTTGGATAGGGGGAAGAGGCTTCCAAGCCAAATCACCCTTTGAATGCTGTGCTGTTGCAGCAACTTGTAACCAATGACTCAAGGAGATGCATCTCAGGATGTATGCGTTTACTGTAGGAATCATCATAATTTTGGGGTTTAATGTGTTTAATGTGTAATGTGTATCTGTTTTTTTCTAGGTCAGCAGTGCTTTTGGTCTTCAACCTTTTTTTCATTCCATGTTTCCCCATCGTTAAACCATAAACACACACATTTCAACATGTTGGGGTTTTACTTTTTTACATAGAGCCAGCTAAATTATATTTTTCAATGATAAATATTCAAATTAAAAAAGCTGCAAAAATAAAAAAAAAATGAAGTCAGTTATTACTATTTACAGATCTGGAAATATGTAGAAAGCTAAAAAACATATACTCTAGGTAAGACTAAAATTTAGCATGACCAAAGGCTGTTCAACAACCTTAGAAAAAAAGCATTTTGGTGAATTATTCACTAATTTCATTTCCCTGTATGTCCTAATGTTAAAGTTTTCCCAACACCAGAGTGGCCTTACAGAAGGCTATATGAGTCAGCAATGAAAGTATCCAACCAACTAGGATAACAGAAATAGCATTTTCTAAACCTCAGTGGCCTCATACTCTGGTGAGAAAAACTATTAGTTTCAAGTGTTTATTTGTCCGACTAAAAAAAAAATATGTCGTATCCTATCATTTGCATTTTCACATAAAAAAAAGAAAAAAGGGTTATTCTGGATTTTCTTAAAACTTATGAAAACAAATCCTCATTTTTAATGGCAGGATTCACCAGCTGAGGCTGAGAGCAGATCAGGAATGTTTGTTAATACCAGATTCAACATTTCCTGTGTTAAATTTCACCAGAGCTGCCAGTTAAAATCAAGGGAACAACACAGAAATCACACTTATATTGTTTTTATTTCACATATTTACACTAAGGGAAAAGTAGGACATGTGAAAAGTAAATTCAGCGCATGGGAGCGAAACTGTGGCACAAAGGGAACTGACACAAACAGGGCTAAGAATAGAAGGAGGAGTGGTTTCTATTACATCTAGGTGGATTATTAAACAAATGATGCGGTCACATCTAAAGGTAGCAGTAACAGGCAATGTTAAGACTTGTTTGAAATCTTGTGTTCAAGATTTAGCAGGAAGTTTCCCCCCCCCCCCCAAAATCACAAAAGGCAAACTAAAATATTCTGTCTCTTAATATTAACTGAGGAGTGATTTCTGGAACTGTTTGAGGATTAAAATCGGAAGCTCTGAATGCCTTTATTATGATCTGTACTTCTTAAAAATTAATGCTTGCACCACTAACACGGACGATTTATGAATGTTAACATGTTATGAATTGGACAAGCCTTGACCAGCAAGGCCTTTACGTTAAGTTAAAAGATCTGGACAAATTAAAATGTAAACAGAGCCGACATGTTGACACTGAAATTAATCTAAAACTACTTTACACAGTGCAAGTAGCTGCTTCCTTATGGCATGGGAAAACCCTATCTGACATAATCTGATCTTTGCATGTGGTAATCAATACCAGTCTGAGATCCAAAATAAAAAAAGCATTGGAGGTGAAAAGTGTCCTGCCATCACCTCATAGCTCTTCCTCTGTTTTTACCTGAGTGATATTATCCTGCTGTTCTGATTGTGCAATTTGATTCTCGTTAAAAAGCATATTAAACTGGAGGTCGTTAAACTGCGAAAGGTCCTGTGGGCACGGACCATAGTTTGGATTGAGGTTCATATTCATACATTGTAAACTGACAGAGTTGGGGTCAACCTCCGTTGACAAAGTTTCTCCAGCCCAGTAGAGTAAATCAGTTATAATAGATGGGTCTTCGAAAAAGTCAGGGACACTCATTGGCATTTCTACACCATGTGGAATCGGGTGTTGGTTTTCATCTGATGGCATCATGTTCTGTGTCTTCACAGGGAAGGTGAGGGTCTGATCTGAAGGTGGTGTCGGCTCTGCAAAAAATATTAAGACAGGTTATACCACAGGGAAAAAGCTCTCTGAATTAACTGTTTAAGACAGCTCAAGTACCTGCAGTTTCCATGCAGGTAGAATGACCTATTTGCTTATTTTAATCTCCTCTCTCTTTTTTTTAGAAAACCAATAGATTTTAGGATTGTTATTGGTTCTGAGGCCTATGATCCTGCACACCATGTGTAGGTTAATTTTTTATCTCAAACTTAGCTGCTGTGATCTGTTTGTATCCTGGATTAAAATTTTCGGAGTCTTCAATCAGATATACCCCAACAAAGTTTACAAAATTCAAAATTACTGCTATACTTTCAAAAAATTGAGAGCAGCCAAAAAAACGTTGCACACTTACAAACAAAAATGCATATAGGAAACATGCAAGTGGTATACATAAATAGGTATTTTAAATAAAACTACTGAGGTTCATAATATTACCTATGACATTACTGTTAAGTAAGTTAAATTAGGTCAAGCAAATATTGGTACATATATTAGATCTGTCTTTAAAAACTTGTTAAGATGACTTGGAAAATAGATAGAGGTAGTTATAATGCTAGTGGAGAGCATGTTTAGGTCTCCTTTAGGTATATTTCAATTTTTGGTGAGGGGAAAAAGCACATGGTGGGTGTTTATTATAAGACTTGGTGCCAACATCCATAGCTCTGAAAGTTACCAGACAATCACTGTTTCAGCAAAAGTCATGGGTTCAGCAGGTTGCACAAAAGTTGTGTAATTTACTTGTATATAACCTTCTAAGTCATCGGCTCCTATCTTCAACTGAGCATATTGAATTTAGAAATCGTTGTAGTGTCTTGGGAAACCTTGACACAAAGTAGGAATATCTGAAATATAGAAAGTTTCTGGAGAGAGCTGTTCCTGTTAGCGTGCTAACTATGCTAACTGCTAGCAAAAGTTTGTAGAAGAAAGCTGGGAAAAAAACATATTTCCATTAAATTATTTTGGTATAATTTACTATTAGCAGCAAACATATATAAAAGACAGGCATTTAGTTTAACTTTTCTCAATTTTTATGTATCTGTATAAATATATACATTTTTATTAGCTGTTAGCAAAAAGGTTTCCAAACTACTCTGTGTACAGCTAATTTTGGATGTAGCCATTAACCCTAATTAAGACACAGAGTTTAGAGCAGCTTTACTTTTATGACTGAAATAGAAATGAAAATATGGGCTAGCATTTTAGCCGTGTAACTCAGAGTGGGTGTGTGGTTTATTCGTGTTAAGCTACACTACACTATGAACTGAAAAGGATAAGAAAAAGTTCAGATAACTTAGTTCCTTAAAATGTTTGCTTAATCAAATACCCTGTAGAATATAATTCCCCCTTGAGAAGCTGGTCTGACATGTCACATGAATTATTTACAGGGCAGTTTCCTACTTCTTCATTCAGGTCTCTGTACATTTTAGCAGCTTTGAAGGCCAGCTCATGCAAATGTCACCATAGTCATGATTCACTCGTCACACATAAACAGTGGGAGGACAGCAAGGCTATGCTTATTTTAATGAATGAAAAAAAAGTGCCTTCAATGCATAACTGATTTTTCTCAGCAGCTTTGGTGATGATATTTAGATAAAAAAGCAACCTATTTTAATAAAAACCAAAAACAATGTGTCATGCAGCCACATGACATTGATGATTTATAAGTTCCTTAAGACTTTTTCCACAAAAGCCATGCCCATGGTCAAAAAGTGAGTGACTCAGTTTTTTTGGCTTTGCAGGAAATTATCATGGCAGAGAACAACAAAAAGGCTGTTTTTTCTCAGAGGTGTAAATTACTTTTTTTTTTTTTTTTTTTAGTTTTTACGGTTTTAGTGGCTTGTTTTTCAGACAGCAGGCTTACAGGAAAGAGGGCATGAAAGAGACATGCAGGAAAGGACCACAAGCCGGATCCGATCATACATGGGTTTTGCTCGCTAACCACTGCTCCACCTGAACGCCCCTCAGAGGTGTAAATTAATGCGGACCTGATTCTTTTGCTCTGCCACCTGTTGTCACAGTTCTGTGCAATAAGTATGAAATTGTTGAATTAAACATATTTATTTATCATAATTATTAGAGAACATGGTATAAACCTGATGTCAAGACTTACTTTTTTGGCTTTTAAGTGTGATGAAGTGGAATAAGACATGATTATTATATCGTCTCCACTTTACTGACATATACTTTATTTTAAGTGAGAGGAAAATCAAGGAGCTGATAACCTAACCTGTTAGTAAAATTATCTTGTTTTTTTGTTTTGTTTTTTGATTTTTCCCCCTTCTAAAAAAATAACTGTTGATTATTCAGCCATTTGACTCTGATTATTACTAATTAATCATTTCATGTCTTCCCTTTTTGTTTAAAAGGTGTTAAAAGAAATCATTTAGAAATCTCAATTTAAAGTCCTACAAATCTTTTTTAAAAGTCAAAATTGTCTAAACTCGTCTTAAAATGTGTTCCTTTGTTAGCTTAGAGTCATCAACCACTTATTCAATATCTAATTAGGTTTATACATTGGAAACTGAGTCACCGCACGTTTATGAAGTAAAATGTTCTTCTGCCTCTGTCTCAATAAAGTGTTTATTCACCAGGGTTTGTCTTCAAAGCTGGGATGTGATAGATAACTAAAAGGCTCATTGTAATCCTCAAGAATGCTTTGACTTCAAGTAACCAACATGAAGAAACACAAAGTTACAACCACATTTCCTAATTTGATAGGTGAGCTGAATTTTGTATTAAGTTATCAAGTTAAAGGAGCTAAAAAATGTTCTTTGAGGACTTTGTTTGGATCTGAGAACAGAACCACAATTATTGATCAATTAGGATTAGAAAATAAAAGCATTAAAAAATAATTATTAGAGAATTATCCTAAATTCTGTTCAATTCTAATCAGTAAATCCTTTGATTCAGATCACAGATGATCCTTCATTTCTTTAGTTTTTGTTTTTACAATAATTAAATTCCACAAAAGGGACAGTTCTTTTACTTTGTTTACCACAATGAAAATGTGCTCATATATGTTTATATATTGCTGCCTTTTTAACCCTTACATGTTCTGGTCATTTTTAAATAAAGCAAATAATCACTGCCCTTCTTCCTCTCATTGATATATTTGAGGATGTGGTTGTGTGAATTTGCTGAAGCTATAAAACTGACAAAAACAACTGGGGATTTCTTTTATTTACAGTAAGCAGGCATCATGAGCTGGTGGTTATTTAAAAGAAAAAAAAAGGAGAACAGCTAAAGATTGTGAATGGTTCCAACATTTATGATCCTTGAGTTTGCTCAGCTTTAACCGAACAGAGTCATTGTTAATCTTATTCAGGAGTCACACCAGAAATAATAAACGTCAGACTGAAAGCAGAAGTCGTACCTGTCACACTGATGTCCCTTTTTATTGTGGCTCTTTTTCGCTTCACTTCATACGGATCTGAAACACAAAGCATCCCCGCTTGGTATCAGCTTTCTGCGGTTCTACAACCTGTTCTACCAGTTCTCTTATTAAAGTTTGCCAAACACAAGGCGATATTTTCAACTCGACTTACCGGGATTGTGTGGGAGGTACGTAAAGGTGACGGGTTCGCTCTCCATCTGGTCTGAGATGCGACGTAGGACGACTCCAACATCGACCTCCTCTGTGATGTCTTGGTCCTGGTAGGGCGGGGTTTTAAACACGATGGCTATCTGCCGATGGACGTCTGTCTGAGCGAACTCCCCGTTTGCCTTCCACGAGCCTTGTCTGAACATGATCTCTATGTCATCTGGAGATTAGAAAAGACCAATCTATGACAAGTTCTTACTCAATCACAGCTACAATATTAGACTTAACACTGCAGTTTGTTTGCTTCAAGCTGAATATATAAAATAGATATTTTCAGTCACAGACAATGCAAACAGGCCGTGTGGAAAAAACTCTCATTTGGAACATGCTGGCTACCTGAGCAGATAGCCCAACTAAACAACCTGCTAATCTCAGCTTGTTATACCTGTGTTTGTCTATTCTGATCAAAATGCTGATAAAGGTAAATTATTAGGTGCAATATGCAGATTTTTTTCTCAATGTTTGTTTATTCTAAATATCAAAATATCAACAGTTAACTTGAACAATGCATATATTTATAATGGCAGGTATAGGAACAAATAATGAAGAAATATGGATAATTAACAGTAATTCGTTTAATACTGTTAATAAAAAACCTGAGATACTTTCAGTGGCACATTAGTTTCTGAATAAACTAATTTGTGGTGTTTTTCCTCTTCAAGGCTTTTAGGTACATAAGAGCATAATAGAAAGTAAGAAAGTTTAAAAATAAAATTACAAAAAAAGCAAAGGGAAAAACACTTGTATAAACCCAACAATGCAAAGCGTAAACCCATGATAAAACATGTCATCAATTCAAATAAGGAATTATTAGGATTATTTTTGACGACATAGCTGATTCTTCTTAAAATCCAATTTAATTCAGTTTATTCAAAGACAACAATGCAAAATCTAACCATTCAAATATAAATACATACAGTGGGATTTGATCCTAACTGTAATGAATGTTGCAAGTAAATTGTATAATTGTAAATTGAATAATCTCCTAATTACTTTAAAAAAAGATTAATAATCAAATTGCAAAAGATTAATCAAAAGATTTTTTAATTATTTAAATAGAAGTGAAGCATTTTAAACGAGGGAATGTGTATCCTTTGTACAGTTTGGGCTTTTTTGCTGTTCTGAGCAGGATGTTCTTTTAGAGTCTGTATTCTACACTCAATAATTATTTCATTTCTGAATTGTTCTTATTTAATTACTTGAAAGATCATGTTTAATTTGATTGCTTCAGCCATTAATGTAATAAAGTACAATCAAACCAGATGATGCCAGTAGTTCACACATTTTCCACGAATTGTTGATTGCCTTAAGTTTTACATTTTGCAGCAATCTGACACAATTTACAGAAATTGTTGGTATAATTTAAGCTCAGCGCCATTAACGGACAAATATCTTATCAAAATAGGACACAAAGCAGATTTTTTTTTATAAGTTTATTACATTTTAATGTCAAACTATGTCGAGCAGCAAGTCATAAGTCTGTCAGTTATTTTAGTTTATCATTAGAGTTTTTCTCCCTCCAGTGGGTTGTTTTAATTGAACTCCAAAATGATTAAAAATGTTAATCAACAGAACTAGTTCTGAGTGGAGAAATCTCTCCCTTACCTTTCTGCACTTTGTCGCACAGCATGTAGACCTCCGTCTTGCCCCTGCAGGAGCCTCTGTTCACGTTCAACTGGCAGATCTTTAGCTCTGACGTAGTTGTTGCCTCTTTGTAAGAACGCAGAACAAACTGTGAGCGCAGCTCATCGTCACAGATGTTGGAGAAAATAAGTCATCAGGTAGTGTTCGTTAATCTCTTACTCTTGTCATAAATTGGTTTGGAGACAACTGGGGTAAGGGAGTCCTTCCTGCCGTCGTCCCACTCGAGCAAGCACTCAAAACACAAACGTACTGCATTCATGTCGATGTCTTCAATGCTCTTAGTGTGACCAGCTAAAGGAAAGAGGGGGGAACATTATGCAAAGTGTCTGATTAGGTTTTCAGAACAGATAAAATGAATAAAAAGAACTGCAGGTATATCTGTGAGTGTAATGCTTACTCTTAAAAGGGTCAATATTGTGGCTTCTCCTTCTCTGAAGTGAGACGTCCAGCTCTTTCCTCCTTACACACTGGATGCCAAGATTTGAAAAGCTGCAAATTATAACAAAAAAGTATAAAATAGAGGAAAATAAGAGAGTTATTTAGTATAAGGTTAACCTATGGATGTTTACCTGTGACGTCGGTTGGTATGAGGGTTATAGGAGACCACACAGATGCCAGAGCCGACTACGCAGTCTTTACCCACAAGGCAGTGGGGGTGAGGACGGTGGGGGATGTCTTTGGTGACCAAAGAAACCGTCACTTTGACCCTCTTGATGTGGTCAATGGGACCCTGAATCTGAAAGAGACAGAAAGACGAAAGAAATGAGGGAGATGTAAGAAGAAGTTTAGAAAAGCTCAAATTAATCAATCTTTTACTGCACAAAATAGAAAAACCTTTAACTAGAGTACAAATGGCAAATTGCAAACAGTATGTTAAGACGGAACTGCAGTAAGATTATAACAAAAATGCTCTAATGTTTACGAGTATTTTGAATTTGGCAACAAATCGTGACAGATGCATCTCCATGAAGCAGGCGGTCCAACATATTGGTACATGAAGAAAAAAATGCCATCGTGAAAGTATTTGTTGGCCAAAAAAGATGTTTGGCATCAGAACCTCCATAATAAACACTAGATACCATTTTTCTACTTCAAACAAGGAAACATGCCAAGTCTTTTAGGTTTGATGTTCATGAGGAAGGATAAATAAAAAAGCACATTCTACAAACTGCTACTACATTAATTAATGTAATAAATTACTAATTTAATTAACCCTTATACGAACCAATAAAACAGCATAAGGAGTTAGCAATAAAACTATACAAATTATTCAAAAGGCAAGGTGAGTTTATTCGTATAGCACATTTCAGTAGCAAAACTATTCAAAGTGCTGTACATTAAATGAAAAAAAAATCATGGCAAGATAATTAAAGAATAGCAATACAATGAAAGAAAGTTGGACTGTACATTTAATGTTTAGACAGCACAGTCAAAGGTCAATCTACACAAAAGTTTTAATCTGGATTTAAGGCAATCAAGGGTTTCAGTACTTTTATAATTTTCTGAGGGTTTGCTCCAGATTAATGGAGCATAAGAACTAAAAGCTGCTTCTCCTTGTTTGATTGAGGTTCACAACAACAACTGACAAAAAGTCTGAATGGTATTTTGGTGCTAAGCCATTCACTGATTTATAGACTAACGGGGATATTTTAAAGTCTATTCTCTGAGAGACGGGGAGCCACGGTAAGAACTGGCATTATGTGCTCCACTTTCTTAGTCTTAGTGAGGATGTGAGCAGCAGCATTGTGAACTGATTGCATCTAACTGATCAACTTTTTATCTGTGAAAACACAGTTGCAGTGCTCAGTTCTTACTAAAGATGAAGTGGTTTAATTCTGGAGATGTTGTTTAAGTGATAGAAGGCTGACTTTGTTACCGTCCTTATGTGCCTCTGAAGGTTCAAGTCTGAGTCCATTGCTACGCCCAGATTTCGAGCCTGACTGGTGGTTTCTAGATGCATTAACTGAAGCTGTAAGTTACTTTTTAAATACTCTTCCTTCAATGTAAAAAATACTCAGTTTTGTTCTGATTCACCTGAAGACAATTTTAGCACATCCATGCAAAACAGACCAAACAAATAAACCAGATAAAAGCTACGATAATACTAAATGTAAAATTCAAAGCACTGATGTAAGTTCAAGTAGTCTCTTCAAACTGAATGTATTCTGAAATGAAATTCATGAAATTTGAGTTCAACCACAGCTTTACTACCAATAAACCATCAACAAAGGGGGTGCTGGATTCAACTGTGACCCGCTGTTAAGAACAAGTAAATCATTATAAAGACAACCAGTTGAGTAGCACCATATATAGGGAGAACATGGGGACCGAGAATGAAACCCTGTGGAACCCCACATGACAAAGAAATGGAGAATACAGTATTAATCCTAAATGTGAAGTACCTGTCTGTCAGATAAGATGTTAGCCATGCTGGCTAAATGGGACAGAATGATCAAAAGCAGGCAGAGTACCTACTGTCAACAGAAATAGCAATATATGCACTTTAAGGGAGGCAGACTCTGTTCTATGTCGCCATCTAAACCCATCCTGATTTTCTTTAATACAGTTATCTTAAAAAGGCTGTAGTTTGGTTAAAATAATGTTTCCAAAACATTTGAAAGGAAATGAGAAATAGACCTAAAATGAGCTGAAACCAAGAGATCCTGAAAGAAGACCTGGGTTATTAAAAGATAGTAGAGTATGACCAATTGAATAAAAATAAAATTATTTAAAAGCTTAGGAGGAATGAGAGGCATATTAATAGTTCTCGTGTCTGGCACATTTTGTTCAAATAATATAACGTTACAGAATCAAAGTGCTCAAACACAGCAGAACCGTCCAGGAAAGCAGTGACAACTACATTACCGGGGGAACAGTGTCAAACAGATGCCACTTTTAAAAAAATAATAATAATAGCAATTACTGAGGCATTAGGCAAAACTGATGTGGGCTGATTTATCCATCCATCCTCTCCTGTTTATCCATCAGGGTCACGTTGTGACCGGTGCCTGTCTCCGGCAGACTATGGACAAATGGCCGGGTACACCCTGGACTGGTTGCCAGTCTGTCACAGCGGGTCGATTTAAAACTAAGTAAATATTCTCTATAGTAGAGAATCTCTAAAGATAGGGGATCGTATCTTTTCTTAAGGTCCAGGGAACCCAGTTAGAATACACTGGGAAATTACAGCTAATGTTTTTTATAATAAAACAGCTAGGAAACCAAAAAACAAGTCAGGATAACAATCCTTATAACACAAGCAAACCAACACATGAACAACTTCTCTAATGTTTATTATTATTTAACGCGATATGCAGTTACAGCAACAAAAGACCTGAGAGAGGCTGAAACCAATATTTTATCTGCTGGTTACATTCAAAAATAGAAAAAAATACACATTATCAGTAAGTAGAGAGTTAAAGACACTGGCTTGTTTAAAAAAATCTGATTGTTGCAGCTCTTCTTAGAATAACCTGTTGATCCAGTTTAATGCAGTTCTGCATATTTTAACCTCTTTATTTTCTCCTTCTAAAATATCTTCCTGTTTCACCAGCTGGACACACACAGTTGTGCTCCAAGGTTTACATACACTGGCATTAAAGAAAATTATAAATTCAAACTAGTAAATCAAATAACACAAAACTGAAAAAAGTAATAATAAATAAAAAAAAACAGTAAAATGAAATACTGATTTTGAATTTTTGCTTAAAGAAGTAATTATAAAAAACAAACTGTCCCTGACAAATTAAAGCATGAACAGTGAACCAACATAGGGTGCAAAAGTCTGACTGAACATTTACTGATCCTTACAAAAAAAAACAAAAAAAAACACCTGATTTCAGATATTTAAAAACCAAAATGATTTTCATTATTTTTATTTTATAATCACTTTTGTCAATTTCAATTTATTTTACTGCCAGCTGATTGTTCGTCTTTAATGGAAGAGTGTGTAAACTTTCAAGCATAGCTGTATGTGAGGGTGAACGGGTTGAAGGTGTTTGTGAGTTACCTTGTAGAAAGAAAGGGGATAAACCTTGAGTGTTTGACCACAGCAGGCCTGGGATTTGTGGGGACTTTCTGATCGATCGTAAACCACCACATCCTTTCAGCTCCGCCTCAATTTCCACACCCTTTCTTTGCAGGGGTTCACAACAAACACCATCCGTTGTGGTTAGCCTCTCTAACCGTTTTGTTTGGGCAGTAAACTCCCTCTTAAGTAATGAAACCAAAACCGAGCATGTACCTCTATTGTGGGCTGGGTCTTGTTGTTATCGGTACTTGAAGCCCCCAGAATGCTGCCGGCCGAGCGTCCTTCACACTCGTAGCGAAACCGCATCCCCCTGTCCTTGGGCTCCTCCACCACCACTAGCCTGGGCTTCTCCAGAATCTGCTCCAACATGTTAGCGTTGCTTTGGAGGCCCTGGGAAGGATTGGAGGCCTTGGTGGTCATCGAACGAGAAACCCCGCGAGCCTGGCCAACGGGGCCAGCTAAGGGCCCAGAGGGGTGGGAATGATGAGCAGATGCTATTGGGACGAGTGGGCTAGGCTGAGGGAGAAATAAAAAATAACCATGAAACATTTCAATATGTAGAAACATTTAAACCTTCTTTTAGGTCAAACCCCTCAGATACTGTTTCAGTTGCATTAACCATAAGCTTACGTTGGCAGAAACTGCAAAACATTCGGCAGGATGAATCTCTCTGCTGACATAATCAGTGGTTTTAAAAGTGTGGACCGGGGGCGTTTTGCAGCCCTCTACATGATTCTATGTGGCCTCCTACAACTCCAATTCAGGAGGTCAAAACTATGAAACATTTCAATGAAACATTCTTAGGCTACAGATTGTTTTTTTTTCTGTGGAAAACAGTTAATAAACCCCTGCTTTAAATGATGAGAAACTGGTGGCTAATTATGGAGTTAGGTTGGCAGTTAGCAGTGTTAAGCCTCTTTCCCACTGAAATCAGCAGGTTTTTCAAATACAGGTCGGCCCTCTAACAGTCGGCATTGTGCTCTCCCCCCATTGGGTCTGACCCCCCTGCTGGCAAGATGCGTGGCCTCTGCCCCCCGATGCTACATGTCTGGTGACGCGGGTTGATGATGTCACCAGTACGACAGATATAAGGAAGGTAAGTCTGATGTTCCCACTGTATGCCGATCAGGAGTCGAGCCGTTTGAAGGCGGTTTTAACCCGGGTCGCTTGCCGAGTCTTTTGACACGGGTCTGTGAGCTGTTCTCACTGCCACTAAAAGCCTTCTATTTATGAGTTTAGACAGGTTTTTCTGCCAGTTGGAAAGAGCTATTAGTGTTTTTTCTAAAGGGAGATTGCTAACATCCTTTACATTTATGTGACCCAGTTAGCCTTCCTATTATCTGCTGAAAGTCTTGCTCTCTCTTGCTCTTTCTCGGTCATGCCAAATCCCTTCCTTTAAAACAAATAACTAAATACCTTAACAAATGACTGACTTTAACCATTACATCTATAAGACTTTGTTTATAAATGTACAAACTGTCTAAAATAAAAGATCTGACAGCTGTCATGTCTCTCTCTATC
>JAUZNJ010092606.1:0-22268 GCA_034780135.1 Jordanella pulchra
TTTTGAGTGTGCGTGGCTATTTTTTTGAGTATGCGTGAGTTTTTGGTAGTGTGTGAGAGACAAAACGTAATTTTTTTTTTTCAGTGCGTGGCTAATTTTTCTGAGTATGTGAGAGTTTTTGGTAGTGTGTGAGAGACAAAACGTAATTTTTGTCCTAAACGGCCCCTCATAGAAATCCCTCTTAACTCTTCATTTCTTCAATTTAACAGGGGCACAATTTGCCAATATATTTAGGCTCTATATGTTTCCTCTAAATAATACTCTATTATACCAGTAGTTAATAGATAGAACACGTTTGAATTTGTAGAAAAAGTTATTTCGCTTTTAACTCTTTATTGATATATTTCTATCAATCACAATGACGAGCAAGAATATAACAGCAGTTAAACTTTTATAAATGTAGACATGTTACACATGGTTAGACAGCTTAGAGTCTCCAGGATTCAACCACCAGCTTCATTTTATGGACACAACGAGCACCAAAGCACAATTTATGTAGACATAGCAACATGGTAAAAAACAAAAGTTAAAACGCAGCTCTGATTACATACCGTTGAAGCTCAGCAGAAGTCATGTTATAAGTGCAATCTTGCATGATTGCACTTATAACATGATGCATAGATTTTGTTGTTAGATGTGACTTTGAGGTCAACAGACTTCATGTTAAGTTATCCGCCTTTCACAAGCAGGTGTTGTTGTGTTGGAAACTAATGTACACACATAACTTTACTCCTCGCCAAACTCCCATCTGGAACAACAGATATGGGTTACACAGGAATAAGTCTCTGTATTTGGATCACTGGATGGAAAAAAGTATATGGTCCATTAGACATTTTCTTAATGACGGTGGAGATTGGTTGACTTACGACGAATTTTGCTTATTGTATAATTTGAACTGCTCACGCTCTATTGTTTAACACAGTATTGAACTCTATCCCCACTGCAGTCAAATATCTGCTTCAAAATCTAAATAATCAATCAGCTAACCTCTAGTCACCAGCTCTTAAACTGTTTGGAGTTAACCTTTTGGACAAAAGTAATTCTAACAAACAGATGCATCAGCATCTAACTAATTTTATATTTCCCGTCAGACCAAATAAAAACTCCAACTTAAATTTGTTTTCTGATTTAGAGATTAATAAATGGAGGACTGATTACCTTAAATACCCTGTAAGTCCTAAAGCTAAAGAAGTTTATTTTAAAATTCTCAGTAACATTTTTCCATCCAGGGCACTATTAAGACAAAGATTCAACTTTGATTCCAACAGCTTTACGTTTTGTGACGATGACATTGAAACTACAGAGCATCTCTTTTTCAGTTGTTTGCAAACTGGAATATTTTGGAGAAACTTTCAGGACTGGATCTCATCAAAATTTGCCTTACATCATCCCTTCAAAAGAGAGGATATAATTTTTGGAACCACTCACAGAGACAGAAGAATAGACCTCAGTCTTAACCACCTGCTTATCCTCGCCAAATTCTTCACCCACTCCTGTAAATGAATAGAAACCAGCCCTTTCAGCCTTTAAAAACCTTCTAATGGACAATCACTTCGGAATCTTAAAACAGATGAAAAACAAGCAGGGAATACAACTTTTGAATGCCTATAATGATCTAAATTTGTTTGAGAACTAATGCCTCCTTGTCTTTTTCTGTTTGGTTTTCTCATTTTACTTTACTTTTAATTATTTTTTATTGTATTATAATTATGTGTGCCTTAAGCCTGTAAGACTTGTTTTTCTTCATGTATGTACATGCCACGTGATATTGTACACTTCTTCAAATTGTTTAATAAAAAAAAAAAAAAAAAAATGACTCTGGGACAGGCTGTGAAATATGGCGAGTGCTTCCTGTTTGTCATTCCAGAACGCATGGAGTCATGTGATATTGTCGCTTATGCAGTGCCGCTACTATTGGTTAAGCCCACTAGGTGTTTACAGTAGTAGCCAATGAAATTACCTTTCCAAAGAGGCCAAGCAATGCTCATTTGAATAAAGTATTGGCGTAATCTAACGCATGCATAACAGCGAAAGGGACAGGACTTTTGTGCACCGTTAGAAGCTGCGCCATAACAACGCGCAGATGTTTTCTAGTTCAGACGCTGATAATTTTCACAATGCCTGAGATGAAAAATATATGTTTCAAATCTGTTTGTGGTCAAAGTTCTTCAATGTGATTTTATGGGTCAAACACTGGAGTAAAAACATTTGGTACATTTGGAGAAGTTTGGAGACCCTGGTTTCATCAGAAGTTAAAAGCCCCATAACTCTGACACTGTTGTAGCTTCAGGTCTGATTTTTTATTTTTTTTTTTTCCAGTTGTTGTTGACATGATGCAGAATAAATGTAACGTAGTTTCACATGCCCAGCTATCAAATATGTTATTGTTATTGCTATTCTAAAAATACCTTTCTTTTTCAAAGGAAAAAAAACAAAAAGAGTCATGTTTGAACTGCTGCAGTTTGGGCTGTGTTTTAGTCACACTATTCTCATTTATATTTTCAGCAACTAGAAGGTGATGGCTTTCAAATGATGTATCACACAAGTAATTTGGCCCTAAGGTTTCTTAGTTATTTGCTTTTCCATTTGGGTTTGTGAAATAGGCAAGGATTACTTCAAATTAGGGGGGTGTTATGGGGTTAACAAGATATAGAGGGTTAATAAAAGTCCATTATCAGAATATCCAAACAAAAAGACGACAGGCAATATTATCTTTAAAAAAATTTTATTTGCAACTTTATTTCAAATCTGGTAGGTGTTTTATTTGTTCACACAAATTTATCCAATAAAAGCTATAAAATAGTTTTGGTACACAATGGTACATAACTTCAAATAGTCAAACTCATCATTGGCAAATAAATCAGCAATATGAAAAAATGATAAAGTACAGTTGTGAAAAACTTTAAAAAAGCAAAATAAACACCATAAAAGTAAGTAAGTACTATGCGGATATAATAATAATAATTAAAGAAAATTATTTTATTAAAAGAAGTAACTAAGTAACAAGGTTGCAAATAAATCACCAAAAACTGGTAGTATTACCAAATGCAATAAGATAAACAGCAAACAAAATGCAAAACATACCATATAAAAAATGTAGCTTCATATACAAATTGTTCTCTAATACTCCTGGCCTGCAAAAATTATTCTGCAGGACCATAACAATATCTATAGGTTCACATTAATGCTGTTTTAATTTCTAATTTTTCCTGTCTAGTCAGTTTACATTGACAATCAAATGTCAGGATACATTTTGATCAATGTCAAATTTCTGCGTGCTGACATCAACCTCAAGAGAGTCATGCAAGCCCGATGCATCGATGGTGGATTTTCTCTAATAAAAAATTATAAACATTTTTTAAAAAATTAAATGTGCTTCCTCTATAACTATTTGACCGCAGGTTATTTGTCAAGTAAGATATTGTGTCTTACATTAAAACCTTTCCCACAGGTCTTTTAACATGATTCTGCATTGCACCCAGCCGTGAGAGAAGCAAGGACTGAACTGCACATCAGATCCGAGGGAGGAGGAGTTTGCCATTAGGTCATAGAGGTTTCCAAAGGCAGCGTTCAGGAGAGACACGCGTTAACATGTTGATCTCTCTGATCTCTCTATCTAAAATTTACCAAATGATTTCCTGCAGATAACATCAATAAGTCACATACTGTCCAGAACAACATGGTTGTCACCATATTATGAATTTTGGTTTTCCATTGTCCCAAAGATGACCTCATTTAAAAGTGCAGCTCCTTATGCCTGACGCATACATTCACATAAACACATAAACTCTTCCATGGTGCCCCCAGAAACATTAAATCATTCAGCCCTATGGGTAAAAGGGAAGACTGCTTGATTTATATTATTGTTTTGGTTAGGATGATGAAATCTAATGAACTGCTGTCCTGTAAGTAGCAAGTTAGATTGACTCCAGGAAGTGTAGCTGTACTTGTTATGGCTAATGGAGATCAAATAAAAATACTAATTGTAATACTACTGTATCAGTTTATTATTACTTATTAGATCAGGCTCTGGAAGATAAGAATTACTTTTAGTCACCTGGGGCGGAAGTTGTAGTGGGCAGTGGTACAAAAGCTGCATAAATATACAGCACCTTACAAAAACTAACATACAGAAAAATTACCAATGACAAATTACAACAAAAAAGACAGCTGTACTAAAAACATAGCACTTGAAACAAGGAACGATCAAATTACACACAAGAATAATAATGAAAACTTTTCTCACTTGTTTCTCATAGTTTGTCTTCATTTGTTTTCCTTATTCATTACATTTTCACTTGATTAGTCAAATATTTTGATCTAGTTAAGGGGATTCTGAACCAGGTATTCTAACTGTACACTTCTGTGCTGTGAAACCAAATGATTTTATTTAAGACAGAAGTTGTTTGATTTTCCTTTGTATAAAAGGGTTTGAATGACCAGGTCTAAAAGGACCAAGCAACCTTCTGGGCTCTTCCTTGTTAAATGCATTTTTGTCATCTGCTTATATCTAAAGTTTCTGCAAACTTTTGTTTATTTTCCTCCACACCTTCAAGTTTAGTGAGTTTTGTGTCACTAAGCAACTGTTTTAAAGCTTTTTCTTCCCTTTGTATCCAACCTATCAGTTGGGAAGCTCTTGAAATTGAAATACTAAATATTGCCCGCCTTTTAGCGACTTTTTAAACAGCTGCTTACACTGAGATTTCAGCCAAGCCCTGAGAGAAACACCTGTAGTGATCATCCAGTTCCTGCAGTGGATGGACTAAGATGTTTTGGTTGGTGGAAGTTCTTGTACTTAATGTTAAAAGTTACGTCTGGCTTGGGTTTTTTTGTCACCTACATTTAGTTTCCTCACTTTCAACTAATAAAAGTTTTATTTTTTAAAATTATTAGTATAGCTAACATTTTATTATATAACATCCCCTCTCTCTGTTTTAGTAGAAAATAATTAGTGTGGTATCTTTATTCTTCATTTATGTGTGTTTGTTTAATCTGCTTAACTGGATTAGCAGCATATATATGAGAGATTAAAACTTAGTCTGATTCATAATTATTCAATTATTATAATCACTGATTTCTAGTCTTCATAGAAATTCCTAAGAATCTCTTAATGAAATCTTAATTTAAAAATCCTATTTATTGGAAAAATACAGAAATTAACTTTGTATTTAAAAATAATAGCTCAATGCAAAATATGGAAATTACTAAAGATATCCTTTAGATCATGAAACTGACTAGTTTATCAACTTTAATAATTAAACACTGATTAATCACAATATACAATATTTTTAGCTTGAGGTAAATGATAACAAAATGTTTTTTTCTGATTAGTCATTGCATTGACACTGTGAGACATTTTCCTTTTGACAGTGATATCAAAGGTATCATTTAATCACAAGTGTGTTGATCCTAAAGTCATCTTAAGGTTAAAATAAAATGACACATGTAGAACAAAGGGGCCTCAGAAAATTTCCTGCTGTTTGAAGATGAGATAAACAAAGTTTTAAAATCCAACGAATAACTCGATACCCAGGTTACCTTGCTGTTGGTGAAGATCAAAGATCCAAGCCTTTTTTTTCCAAGCAGCCCAAAAGGACACTCGGTGACAGAGTATTAGAGCAATGATCCAATAACTGCTCAGCCCTGCTGGTGTTAATGGACACTTTTCTGCATTCAAGAATGAAAACATCGATTCAGCTCCCTCCACGAGTTTCTCCCTTGTTGCTTGTTTATTTTCCTCTACCACTTTTTCTGTTCTGCTTTCCCTTTAGGCTCATTCCAGCAGCTCATGATGGAACGCCACAAAGCCTTGACAGCAAACCTCAAGGTGGAGTAGGTTCCACTCTCTCATTCAATCATGTCTTTTCATGTGTCTCTATAAAAGAGTCCAAAAGAGATATACAGAGGCTGATGCTCACTTATCATCTTATGTTACTCTCTGTCTCCTTTTCCTTTGTCTCTCCCTGTGGTGTCTCCCTCCCAGCCCAGACCCATTGTTTTGCCTTGGCTCAGTTGATGAAGAGGCCCTGAGAGAGCTGGGCAATGCCAGCTACAAGTGGCTTGATCCGATCTCCTGTCTGGTCTGGCTCAGCTCAGCCATGCCTGTCTCTTCACCACATTTAACTCCAAAGCAAAGGAGCAGGATTCTATTTGTTTGAGGGATCCTCATGAGAGACACAAAACGAGCACAAAACGGGTGGCACAATGTAGGCAGGGGGTTAAAGTGGATGGATGTAGCTTTAGGAGAGGGTCTGTCCAATGTGAACCCAGCTTTAGGGAAATGTTTGTGTGGTGTGACACTGTGCTCTGCAGCTCAGTGCATGGAGGCTGTGAGGGTTGGCCAGGGGCTAGACATAGACGAACCCTCCTAGACAAGCATAACATGCTCCCAGCAACATTTTTAGTCTGGTCCCAGCTGTGTTTGTCATGCTTAATCCCAGCACCAAAGGGGCGTGATGCTCCATGCATCAAAAAATATCATGATAATTCAACCATTAAACTGCTACAAGTCCTCATCTGAGGCTTTCCTCTAAGCTGACTTGTTTATGTTTTTCCTGAAAACGGCATGTTTGCCTATTAGAGTGTACTTGTGCATATGCAAGTGGCTTTCACTCAGTGGGCCACTTAATTTATTTCATTTCCATTACTCTAACTAATAGTTTGTGACACCAATCCCTTCAGGGACATCTCACTTCTCCTCGACCAGTCTTCACCCACTTCTTTCCCTCTGTGGTGTGAGTTCAAGCAAGGTTGATGATATCTCACAGAGTTCGAGGATCAGAATACACATCATTTGACAGGACATCAACAAGAATAGACATCCACACTTCCTCTACCCACCCTGCATTCAAAAACTTACCTCAATCATTATTTCCTTATCTCTAAATCTACCAAAGCTTGGTTTCCGGGACAACCAACCTGGTATCATTTTCAGCCTCTCTTTCACTCCTCTATCAACTTCTGTTTCCAATGTCCTCTTTCTCCTATTATTCCCTCCTTCTCTTATCACTCCATCAGGGTATCATCCTTTCAGCTGGAGCCTAAAGGCACAGATATCCCTCTGTCCCACCTCTCTTCCTCTCCTATTTTCTTTCAGTTTGCCCTTTGATAATCTCTTGGGTTGTATCAGTCATTTCCATCTTTTAGCCCTCATACAGGAGTCATGAATCTCCTGGTATCAGTCATGGCAACTCATACACTGCCAGAATATTTGGGGATCTTTTAGGAAAGGCCTTCCAACAATCCAGACCTAACTGATTGACTATTTCCCTAAAGACTGGATAATTCTAAGGAGTGACTTGTTTTCCTGAAGCGATGGTCAAATAAGTATAATGATGATTAAATGGGGTATCTGGCTGAGGCTCTTCCCAAAAGGCTCTTTCTAAAAGGCTTAGGCATTGCTGAAACAAAACCTACATAAAGGTAGTTGTACAGAGTTAGAAAATGCCCTGTACAGTATCTGCAAATACAGACTTTGTTCAGAGAAATACATTTTGACAAAGTGAGTATAAGAAGGTATGCCTGACCTAAGTCAGAGGTATTTGCTTTGCTATCTATCTTTAACTTTCTATTAAAAATCCCCTTACATCACCTTAAAACTCCTGGCACAGTTTTTACCTCCAAAGTGGATTAAAAGTATGTTATTATTGATTAAATGGGCAGTACATAATGCTGCCCATATTATGTGAAAGTATTTTTACATAACTGATTAAAGACAACTGTGACACAAAATGGGCAGATTTCTTTGTAAAATGTTGTCAGTCCAAAGTTGACCTGAAATTACAAAAAAAAAGAAAAAAAACAAGAACTCCAGCACCAATGATTGTAAATGGTAGGTTGCATAATAAAATAGTGTAAGTACGACAAAATGCCAAAAAGCTCTACAATGGCTTAAAAATATATGTCAGTGGTCCTGATATCTCACAGATGGAAGAGGACCTTATGGAGAGACAATATCTCCACGCATTTTACTGCATCAAATGTGAAAAACTCACATAGGATAAAGCCATTGGAAGCTGGATCAAGGCTCAGCAGGTAAGAATATGTCTCTTTCGCAAAACTAACTTAGATATTAGTCCTTATCATTAAATAATAAAATTGTCTATGTAATCAAGCTTGATATGAAGAAGAGAGAGAGGGGTGTATGATGGCTAAAATGATTTTCTCCTCCTTCAAAAAAATCTAAATGCTACTTCTATAATATTTTTAACAACAGGCCCAGAGTGTTAGATGTTTTTAATCTGTAAATTTTTCTTGCAATTCAACTGCAAATCGCTTTGTATGCTGATTTGATTTTCCAGGTCATTGTAAATTACATCAAGAGGACAAATATGTAGATGACATCAGGTTCTTTCTGGAAGCGTACCGACTCATTTGTTCTATTAAAACTGTTTTATTCTTTTACTTGTGCCAATTCTTTTCTACAAATGCACATACCTCAGGTTGGTTTGTTGGACAAAGCTAGATTTCCAAATTCCACACATGGAATCTTAAATCTTAATGGCTTTAGGTTGAGCACATCAGGACATGGCAGCCTTTGGCTCCCTGCTGCTTCAGCTAAAGTCCCACTCATTCACCTGTTTCCCTTGAGATCAGATAATGGTCCAAACTAAGCTGCTATCAGCTCTAAGGATAGATCAGGGCTGATTTAACTTATAACTCTTGTTTAGAGTCTCTCTTCTCTCTCTGTCTGTCTCTGTCTATTACTCTACTCTTGGTGATATTTGTTCCAGCTATTTTGGCTGAATGGCTGAATTATCAGCAGAGACACTGGGGGCAGAGACAGTCAGAGGGTCTGCTGCAGTTCATCAAAATCTCCAGGGTAGTTATTTACACAGTAAGGAGTGTATTTCTGTCTCAATAATAATCACAAAACAAGAAGAAAGGGTGCCATAAGCTGCTGTATTTGCATGCAAGTATTTGTTCTAATCTTAGAGCACTAAACTTTCCTCCTCTGTCACAAATCAACATGTCCGTTTCCATCTGTCTACCCCATGGTATGTTTCACTTTAAATAGTTGGATACTGTTAACATCAAACAAGAAAGTTTGATTTGGGTTTATGTAGGAGCCTGCATTACTGTCAGTGCTGATCAGTCACAAATTTCAAACTCTCACAAGACCACCAGCCTTTAGCAATTCTTTAGTTTCTGCAGCACAGTTACTCATCAAAAACACTTGTAGATACAGCCAGAAAAACTAAAAACAGCAACATTAGAATCAAAATGGTCTCCTAAACTGAGCTAGTTACTGAAAACAAATTAGTATTTTAATTTGCTCTTGTTAGCCAAGCAAGGAAGTAAGTTGACTTTTGACCTTCAATATTTTTCTCAGCCTTGACTTATAGAATTTCAAATTATTGTAAAGGCAGAATTTGTTATTCACAAAACCATGAACTGGTTATTGCAGCACTCATCAAGTACAATGCTGTACTTACAGCAATAAGATGATTCCTTTCTTGTTTAACAAAATAAAAAACAGAAAAGATTGGTAAACATTTGTATTCAGCCCCCCAATCAGTGCTTTTTACAACATATCATTGCATTGATGAGACTTTAACGGTGTGCCTCTTCTTTGAACGTCTACAATGTCTCACAACAGATGAAGCTTAATCAGGCTGGAGGAATTTCTGAGCATCATATGTTAATTGCATTTAGCCATACATTTTGATTGGGACTTTCAAAAAATACATCAACAATACCTTGATCTCAGTCATTCCATAATATACCTGGGAGTATGTTTAGTGTGTCACTTGCACCTCATTTTCAGGTGTTGTGACGCCTAACAGGTTGTCTCTCCAGAATTTCCCTGGAATTAACCCTAATCTACCTTCCAATAAACTTTGAACAGCTTTTCTGTCTTTGCAATTAGGCATCACCATATTATGATGTTCCTACCACCATGTTTCACTATGTTAAAGGTGTTTTTCAGGTGTTGTGCAGTAGTGATTGCATGCTCTCTGGAGGCAATTAGTAACGCTGAGTTTTGTTTAGGGCATCAATCAACAACCAAGAACTGTTAATGTGATCATGAAACTATAATGTTTTACAGAGACTTTTGGCTTAAAAGACTAACATAATTTGTACTCAAAATTTAAAAACAATTCTACTCTGAAGATACACCTGTTAAAAAAAATGCTAAACACAAAAAAATTCTTAGATATAAAATGTTTATAGAATGTAATATTTAGTCTTTATATTCAGTTTTCTATCTAAGGAAAACCAGCAGATTGCATTGACTCATTGACTCTTCAGCAATCCCTTACACCAAGCATGCATGTAGCGACAGTGGAGAGGAAAACTCATTTTTAATGGCCAAACTAGGCTCAGCATGAGCGACAATCTGCCAAGGTCGAATGAGGTTCAAGGAGACAGAAGCAGACATATAGAACGCAGTAAAGATGTAAAAGGTAACTGTTAATTAGCGCCAAGAGTGGACCTGTCCAACAAAGACACAGCCAGGCAGATGAGCTCTCAGCCAGCTCCCGTGTTAAAGGACGAAAGAAAGCACATACAGTTAGTTGTAGTGAGAGAAACGGGACTATCTTGAAAAACAGGCCAAGCTTCAACATCTATATATAAAGGTGTTAATGTCATGATCTGGGGTCTCTGTACTCTGCTGTGGGTTTTTGTTTTCCTATGCGCCTGTCCTTCTTCCACCACCAGATGGCGCCAGGTCCTAGATGGAGTGCGGTGTGGCTTCCAGCCGCACAGGTGTCTCCCATCTAGCCTCATCAAGTCCCTGTACTTAGGGAGCAGCTGCCAGTTCATCGGTGCCGACTGTGTGCCAGCTTTTGGTACCACTGAGCCTCCTGAGTCTGATCTCTGTGATTTCTCCTCGTTGCCCTGAAACCTCCTAGTAACTTGATTTCTCTGTGTTTTCCCCATTGCCTTCAGGTGATCCTCTGGAAGTACTGGATTCACCGTGTCGATCCTGGCTACCTTCCTGTTCTCAAGCTCTTCCTCGTGACGCCGTGGATCTTATCCACTGGTAGCCCGAACCTACAGAACCAACTCCCCGTTGTCCTATTGGAACTTCTATTCTCCACAACTGGCAGCTGGACCGCTCCTCTGAGTCTCTGACCAACCTGAGCTGACTTGTCCGTTTCCCACCGCACTCCTCCGTGGCTCCTGGACCCACAAAGGAAACTGGGACCCCGGACATCCATTACCCTCCTCCAAAACCCAGAACCAATCACCTAACAGTAAGAAACATCCTTACTCGTTTCTGCATCTCTGATCTCCTACTCCCCTTGAACTCACCAATCCGCTCTCTATTCTCAGTGACTGTTCCAGCTAGTTTTCCCCGGACCTGGCTCTCGCCACGTTCCTGTTGTTCACTTCACTTAAATGAACTATATTTAACTGATTCTGCTCTCTTGTCTTGGTGTTCTGCATGTGAGCTTGGAGCTTAAAAAAAACCATCATGACAGTTAATGGCAGCAGCACAGATGATATTTCTGCCAAGGATTGGTGTCACAGCCACATGGGAACAGACCAAATGAAGCTACTATGATGAGAAAAAGCAGAGAGATCACAAAGTTAGAGGTTTAACTAACAAATACTGTAGAATGGGAGAATAGAGATAGAAATAAGCAGAATGATGAAAATTGGTCCCTGTTTCCTCCAGCAGTCTATGGCTATGGCCGCATAAGTATAGAGCTAACTCAGTACAACCCAGGCCACTTTAAACCTAGTCTTAACATTATAGAGTTTTGTCATGGAGGAAAATTGGCAGTTGGTTCCATAGGACAGGAGCCGGATAACTAAAAGATCTGCCTCCCATTCTACTTTTAGAACTTATAGGAACCACAAGTAAACCTGCAGATTGAGCGTACATTGCTCTGTTAGGAACATAAGGAATGATGAAATCCCTGATATCAGAGGGGGTTTGGTCATTTATGCCTTTACATGTGTGAAAGAGAATTTTAAATTCTATTTTGGATTTAAGCGGAAGCCAATGAAAAGAAGCTAAGATAGGAGAAATGCGATCTCTGCTTTTAATTTTCATCAGAACTCTGGCTGCAGCGTTTTGGATCAGCAGAAGTTTTTTAACTAGATTGTGGATAGATATATACATATATATGGTGGTTTAGGGTAAGGGTCTGGGCCATATAAAATTAATGTAAGTCAATGAACTGTCCCCATAAAGCATGAAAAAGCAGCTTTGTGTTTGTGTGTGTTTGTGTGAAGGTGGAGATTGTGGCTGGAGGAGGCTGATATTAATGCACTTTTCTGATTTGTGCATCATTTTCCTTCAGTTCAGGAAATAAGAATACTTTGAGCTGGTTACATAAAATCCATTGAATTACAGGCTTGTGGCTGAAAATGTGAAAGTGTTTAGGAGGATGTAATGACAGACCTAAATTAAAGGCCTTTCTAGAGCACAAGAAGTATGCTACCTGCATAAAAACATATTACAATCAACATTTTATAAACTAGACATTAACAGATCACATTTGATGCCTTGACACCGGCTAATCGCACAGTAGTGAATAATACAAAGCCCTTTCTGGAAAATTAGATTTGTCACTTGGAAAAACATTAGTCTGAGATTACCAAAGGGTTCGCTTTCTGAGCAGGAGAGGAGATATTTAGTTTTATGTTCCTGTTTTTCTAATTACTTTGTCAGAGTATAGCTCCAAACTAATTCAAACAACAAATCAGGAGTAATATAGAATACATTGGGTAAAGTCTAAAATATCTTTTTTCTAACAAAGTCTATAAAAGCAAAGAATTCACTACCAGAGCCATTCACAAATCATTTGGATTGCATGTTTAGCTTATGTCAAAATGAGGTTCTGAGAGGACATTTCTGAACTCTAACAATTTTCAGAGTAAATATGGTAAAATATTTAAGATCATTCCGGTTAAATTGTTGATTTTTCTCTGATTCAAAATACAAACACAATAAATTTACATTTAATCAAATCCAGTCTCAGTATCGACTAAAGCCACTCTGAAAAGGGATTCAGCGTGTCCAGATTGATTAAATCATGACCAAACAGGCTGCAGAAAAAGTGGCAGCAGAAAAACCACCAAGACCTTTTTTTCACACATAAGGCAGTTAAATTAAAGCTGTCATCATGTCAGTTCAGGAGACACGCGGTGGACTCACTCCACATGGAAAAACTCAGACAATTAAAGGTTCCAGCTGTTCTCTACTTTTTTCACTTATTGCTCCTATTTATAAGGAAATGCAGAGTTAGAAGTGGGGGAAATTACTTGCACTTTAGTTGTCTCTTTTCTTCTTACATAGAATGACGTTTATTTTTCATAGATTTAAAAGCAACTTTATTTTTGATACGATGTACAATTGAACTGAATGCAGTTTTGTTGTTTTTAAAAACACTTTAGTGACCTATACTACAGAGGGTTAAAACAGTATGAGACTCTTATGATATGACAGAAGAAATGGTGTTTCAGTAGGGTTTCCCATTATCGCAATATCCATAAAGAAGTTAAGAAGAAATATGTATAACATATAACATGATCTAATTGCTGTTACTCACAGAAAAAGCACATTTACTCCTATTGCTGCTAAAACAAGTCATCTATAACATTGATTATTATTTTCATTTTTAAGCAGAGGCAAAAATACACCTGATAAATGAAGGAGTTAGATTTTTAATGTTTTTTATACCAAAGAATCATAATAATGTAGAGTTTCTCTTCATAATATGCTTTCTATTCATCCTTCTTCCATTAAAACAATATTTTATTCAGATTGATAGTTAATAAAACACAGAACAAGATAACTGCCCAAGATTTGGAGCTTGGTGCTTTCTTATTTTATTAAATTTCTACCTAAGATTGCATCTGTGAGTTGTTTTCATACCATTACTATGAAAACTTCAATCTCTGGAGAAAGTAAAACATTTTTTTCTCAACTTTGATGGATCTAAATAAGGGGTAAATAAACGGACACCATAATCCGAACATAAAAAACACTTTACATACAGTAATATTAGGTGATTCTCAGAGATACAACAGCAGACAGGACAAATCGTTTTAACCTTGCATGTTCAATAACTTACCTTAAAATGTCACACTATTTGCCTTCAACAAGTGGTTCAGGCTCATTATTTTCCCATCAATAATGTTCGCTATTTATTCAGACAGAGCTGTTTTTGTTTTTTTGGCAAAACAAACTCTCAGCTTTTCCTTTATTGAGTCAATTTAAAATGCCACTCTAATTGCCACATCTTCCTTGGAAAGTTGAATGTGTTTAATCGCTGCACACTGTTGAGTAACTTTACTTTTCTGTTCAAGATTTTAATTATCCAGGCAATACCTTTGTTCTGCTATCTGGTAATATCTGTGACTTACAAATGTCTTCCCTTTCTATTATGTGGAAGTTGCATATTGAAAAGGGACATTATAGTTATTTGATTTAGTTCATAGATAAAAAAAATATGTAGGTATTTAATATCTAGCTAACTTGAGATCTAGTGAGCTTTCAGTGAATTGTCTTGCTTAGAGCCCTTGGATCCCTGAGTTGTTGAAATAGTTATTAACAGGGTAAAAAAAGATCTTTTTTTGTATCCCTAATTTTTTAATATGGTGTTTCACAAAGAAAAGGCATTATACAAATAGAAAAATAAAACTATTTTCCCCAAATTAAACATTTTTTAAAGCGAGTTACAAGAGTACTTCATACGAGGTTTTGGAAATGAATCTGATTGGCCGGAAGCCTTGGGTTGGCCGTGGCATACCGTCCACTTTGGTGCAAGTATCCATGGTTGCTTCCTGATCTGGCTGTGACAGGCTATGGGCGGAGCTGGGGGTCATCTGGTCTGGGCTTGTCCCTTGTAAGATTGTGTTGTGCCGACTGGTCAGCTCTGGGGCAGTACTGGCTCTCCCTGTCTCAGGCGGGGAATATGGTATCGGAGCTTGGGAGGATACAAGAGTCGGGGAGTGGTGGTGGTGATGGTGGTGGTGGGGGGTCCTGCCTCCGTTCCCCAGTCTTTTGCTTCCCATCTTCAATGCTTTCCCTCACTGGCTCTATTAAACCATTACTAATAATGTATTACACTACATTATCAGTGTGGGTCCTCCCATGTGGGTGGTAGCCTATGCTTCAATTTTAATAAACACCCTAGTCAGCATAATTTATAACATGGCCAGCGCTGTTGGGGAGTTGGCTGTCCTTCCTGGGGGTACCATCTAGCTCTGGGACATCTATTCCCAGAGCCATATTAACAAAACCAGACAGACACACACACACTTACACACACAAAGGAAATGATTTAAAAGAGAATAACTAAGATCTATTTGGCACTAGTGTCAACCTGTTTTATAAAAGATGAAAAGCAGAGTTAGCTTAGCTAAAAGACCCTGTCTTACAGCCATGACTATTTTTGCTGTAAGGGACATCATTATATATGCATTATTTAATATCTAATTAGCATTTTTAGCTAGTGAACATTACTAGTTATAATAGAAGGGTCATTTTGCTCCTTTGAATTTTTGTGTAATTTTTCAGCTATAAAACAGAGGTAAAATACATTTTAAGTACTTTTTTTATATCAGCAATCATCAGCAATAATCTATTGTATTTTGTTATGAAAAATAGAAAGATTCCTAATATTTAAATAACATTTTTTAGTTACTAAGGTGATCATGTACCATGAGTTTCACCTAAAGATAGATAGTAAGCCAAAGCATATGAAACATTTTTCAGTATGCCAACTTACTTCTGAGACCAACATATCCCAGAGTTTATGCCTGAAATAGAGTAAACACAAGTCAAGAAAAGACAGCACTCTCAACATCTCCCATTGTCAGCTTTTGCAGTCACACTCAAAACAGCACACTCTTTTATACAGATATGATCTGCACAGATAAAATGAAGAACAAACGGTTTACTTTGGCCCCGTTGTTTTAAACTAAGTTCAGTTTCTTTTATCCATTGTATGCAAACACTTGTTTTTGCATGGTTCTTAATATCTTACACATCTGTGATAAGCAGATGGGTTACCATTTCATCACAAGGTAAGGTAATTTTGACGCAGAAGTGTTTGGAATATAGAAAACAAAAGATATTTTCCAACCTTTTTCTGTCAGATTTTTAGAAATCAAAAGTGAGACGATGCTGAGACATTAGGATTGAGTCACAACAGATTAGTTGCAGGTATGAAACAGCTTATTAATCTGCAGCATATCATGAGGGCTTATATGAATAATAAATGCCAGCATTGCATAGTGGTTCTAAAAAGTGTCGACACCCCTATTCAAGTACCAGGCTTATGTAATGTAATGAGACCATGATGAATCATTGAACTGCAGTACATTAGCAGTGTTGGAGTTGCATGCTTATAAAACAATCGGCATCATTCAATGTTTTTACATCTCTCTCCCTTTTGGATTAAATTGTGCAGGATATGCCACACCATAGATGGGAATTCATTAAGGAATTATTTATCATAGAGTAAATCTGTTACATAAAAAAGCCCCATGCTGAAGCTCAGTTGGTACACCTATAATATCCACTCTGGTTTTATACTGTTCTGTGCATCATAACACCAGATGGTCAGATGTTTTTTTTTTTCATACTATTTCTCACTGTGTTGTCTGAAGTTGCAGAAACTGCACAGCACAGATTGGTAAAGCTCTATGTCTCCCTAGCTGCCTTTGGATATCCATGCTTTTTGTCCTGTGCCTTAAACCTTCTGGTCAAACAGTGTTAAAGCATGTGTTGTTGTGTCTGTCTCCATTTAATTCACAGGTTGCTGCTTTAATAACTACAGCCCCCTGCTCACTCTAGAACCCCAGGGCCATTCTACAGACTGAGCCACACTATAATAGCTTCACTGATCTATAGCTGCTCCACTGCCTACTACAGATGAAACTGCATGAAGAACAAGATGTGTTTCAGTAGACAAAGGGTGTTTATTATTACAACTTGATGCTCAAAATCCTCCACAAGTTGAATATGACACAGGATGTGTGAAAAAACAATAAACAAAAGAAACCCGGAAAACCTTACATAATCCTTATTAATGCCAAAAGTATGCTTCAGCAGCCCTGAAATACAGTGGCATTTAATCTAAGTTTATAATTTAACCAGATATGTTTATCAGTTTTAATTAGAATAAAGCAGAAACAAACAAAAAAAAGGAATGAGGTCAACAAAGAGAGAGGGGTGATTATTGGTTAAGTCAACAAAGAAAAACACACAATCTACTTTCTTGACCAGCACTAGGCAGACATTAGTCACATAGTTGGGGACTCCTTAAGGCTTAATGGGGAGCTTCTCCTGAGAATATCCAACCATAGTTTTTCTCTGTTGGCATTAAAAAAATATTTAAGCACACTTATTGCAACTGGAAGTCTGCCAAAGAGGAAGATCCCTTCATGCTCGTGTGAGGAATCCAGTTTAAAAATGAATGCAGCTTTTTTTTCCACTTTGTTAAGTTAATTTCTGTTACTAACATGAGAGCACGTTATACAAATATGTACATGGGAATTTTCCATTTTAGTTCCAATTAATTAATTCATGCAGTCTTTAACAGCTACACACATATATCAAGTATGCTTCCACAACCTATAAGCGTAATCCTTGTACCTGTAGTATGGATGCATTTTTTTTTTATCTAGGCCACAACATCATTTTTTGTGCGTTTTTTTTTTTTATAATATACGAAGAAAGTTCTCTGATTAAAAGCGTTTTGCATTTGGAATAGGATAATTGCTGTGTGCAGTGACATCCAAGTGTGGGCTGTCAAAGATTGGCTGAGTCTAGTGTTCTTAAAAATCTAGTGATATTGGAATCAGGTTTGGAACATTTTATTCTTTACAAAATCCTTAGAGATAGAAATACAGATAAGGCTTTTGAGATATTGCTCTGTTATACCTTAAGAGGACGTCGTCTTGATTTTGGAGTTTATCTCAGCATAAACTGCAGAATGAAAGAAGCTCACAGGATTTTCTTTTTCAGTCGGGATTTTTTTGGTATTTTTTGGTCAAAACAGAAGTGGAAGACAGCTCTTCTAAACACTGCATTGCTTTAACATTTTCTCATTTTCCTTGCAATTGAATTATTGGACCATAGTGAAACATTCAACTCTTCTTTCACTTTTTTCTATAGGTTATACAGATTTAGAGCTAACTGCAGAGATAAACTCACCTGTACTTCCGTGTTAAAAATAAAAAAAAACTACTTCCCTTTGCAGATCAAACATAAATAATATGGTATATCATTACAGTTTATGTTTTATACATTACAATTTTTAGCTATTAAAACAACACAAGACTAACAGAAATGTTAATAAGACACCTTTAAAGGTCAGTGAAGGCACTATTATACTTAATTTCTAACATATGTTTTGGGCAAAACATTCTGGACACATCTCAAGGTTCATCTTTCTTTTTTTTCCTTTATACCTCAGACATTTTAATTCACTGAATGTGAGAAAAAAAGCAACAACTATAATATTTCTATTTTTTCTGGATCTAAGATGCAAGATAAAATGTTATCATGTATTTTATTTATTTATTTTTTATCTTTTAAATACTTCATGCTCATATCTGTAGTTGCATCAGTAATTCACCTGGTGTCGCAGACATACAACAGGTCTGTGCCGTCCTTTCTTTAATACGCCACTTTTGAGATATTTACTGTTTTCAGATGTTACTCCACAGTTTAGTCATCTAGGGACAGATGCATGCAAAGGTGAAATATAACTAGATAGAGAAAAAGTCATGCCTGTGGAAAATGTTTATCGTGTCATTCATTAACTCATAGAATAGTTATTTCATTTCCACATTGTCCTATAATGAACCTGGGGTAACTCTTATTTGCTACGCCCTGCAAAAGTCACTAATCCATTGCAACAACAATTAATTACAGATGAAGCTCTAGTCTTACCCTAGCCGGCCACGGCATATTAGCGCCATATTATGAAAAGGTGCAGAAAGATCCCATTTTAAAGGCAAGACTAACCAAGTCCGCAGAAACAACACTATAATATTGTTTTGCACTTAGGCCAGACAGTTCAATTTTAGTTGCTTATTTTTGGAAACGCCTTCCACATTTTTACTGCGTCTCCGACATAGGCTGTGGCAAAATCCAAGCACTACTTCTTGCAGCTTTCCTTCAGCAACTCAGTTATCTTGTTTTTCAAAGTCCAGTTTGTAAGGTCCAAGCCTGCAGTCATGTCAGCAGTTTTTTTTCCCACCAGACCTGTGGATCTCCAGAACCACACCTGATCTCTAATTCTTTTTAATAAAACTCTCTGGATTTCACAACACAGTTGCACTCACCTTCGTGTGAAATTGCACAAAGGTGGAGGACAGACTAGCTTTTTCCCTTTTTTATTAACAGGTTAATTATCACTATGGCCTAACAAATGTACACTAACTTATCAATATTGGCTTAAAAAAACAGTGAATAAAAGTTGTGGTTCCTGTGTGAACACAACAAGCATTTGAGGGTTAAAGATATTTTTGAAAGCCCCTGTTTATATCCAGAAATGCAAAAGAAGTGTGAACGAAAACAGAACGGCAGGATTAACATGTATTTGTAGTTTGATTCTTTTTTAAGTAAACAATGTGATCTTATTGGGCAACAAATACTTTTTAACACAAATTAAATTAAATTATTCTTAATTTGTATTAAAGGCATTTTTTGTTGTTTTTTCAAAAAAGGTTGGAAAATACATTACAAATCAGCTAATGTTATTAACTTGACTTTAATAATTTTTCACAACTTCATGCCCTTATCCTGTAATTAAACTATCGTGTTTGTTATTTCTTGTATATATATTCATATATTACCAGTTTTCAATGGTTTTACATTGTGTTTGCACTGTTTTTTGAGTTGCTTCTGTTATGGCTCTCTTTTTCCAGGAAAGGCGGGCATGTTTTCTAGGTTCTACACTGGATTTGCATAAAAGTGGAGCTGGCAACGGACCAAACCTGGCCCTTCAGGTTGGTCATAAAAAAGCAACAGCCTGAGGGACGATAAAAAAAATTAAAGGAATTAAACACCTCAGTGAGTTGTTAAATTTTTTAAAGTCAAACTTAAACTTCTCAAATAAGAGTTGTCTTAATAAATCCCAGCTTTTTCCCTGGGCTTATTTTGCCAGTTTTTTTTTATAGGTTTAGATATAATTACATATCTGTTAAAAGGGACAATCTGATGGGTAGTTATGTATTAATATTGAAATAACTGACTGACTGAACTCTCTGACTGAAAAACAAACAAAAGCTGTTTTGAAATATCTCAAGATATTGTCGAAATAGAGGTAATAGAGGAATAAAAATGAAATCCCTGTGATATGTATTGATTACTTTCTATGTTCATTTTGTTGCTATAATAAACATGATTTCTCTGGCTGTTAAATCATGTTTGCACTGTTTTCATAACAGTGACAATGAGCTGTTAAGAACAGCTTACATTAAAGCTAAGCAAAAGCAAAGAACACTTTATGTAACCAGATGAGGATCACTTTATGTAGGCCAAGAAGACTTGCTAACATGGGTGTAACATGTAACACTTCACTTAGTTTGAAAGAGGTCAAACTGAACGCTACATTCTGAGTATGTCATACTGCAGTCACAATCAACATTTAGAGTACTGCAGTATGAATAAGGATTACTGTGTTAACCTTTACAGCATACTTCTTTATAGATAGCTTTATACTTAGGTTTTATGTATTGATATCTTTCTCTGATTTACTTTTCTTTATTTCACTTAGAGTAGATTGACTCATGATGTTAGGTTAATTTTTGGTTCTGTATTTTTTTCAGTGTGGGCTGTTTGGTGTGGACACTTCACTTCTTTTACGTCTAATAGATGTTTTCAGCTGTACTATTGAACATTATTTGAAAGCTAACTGCTTTAATTCTGTTGTGTGTTGCTGTTAATGGACAACATTTAGCAGGCTGGCATTTTAAATGTCTTTTAAAAGATTAGGACTGTTTTAAAGTGAACATAAGCTGCTGCATGGAAAGATAAACAGTTACCATGCACCATGTCTACAGAAAGTAAGAATGCACAAAAGGGAGGCATAAACTTATGGGGGAAAAAAAAACATAAAAAGCAATAAAATGATGTAATTCGGAGAAAGCTCAATGATTTTGGTTATTTATTTTAGAGCTAAAATTGCACATCTTAGAGCTGCTTTCATCAAATTATAGCTGTTTTAAATGTGAAACAAAGTCTAATGTCAGATGTGAAAAAAAAAATCTGCAAAGAAATGTGACAATGCATTTAGTCGACTTTATTGATAGCCTCCTTAGTTTAAATTTTAACTTTGCAAGATCTGCACTTCTCTAAAACTTTATGCTCTTTCAGCTTGTGTGAAAGTGACAGAAAACAGCCTTGAGCGCTTTTTGAGAACAACTCATAAACTTCATCTCCTTGATAGGAGCAGATTTTTTGGTAGTGTTTGCATGTAACATGGACCAACAGAAATACAACAATTTAAGATCTATCCTGTTCAACTCCCATGTGTGCTGCGGTTAAAGGGATACATCCTTACAAAGTCCAGATCCCAACAGAGCTTGTTAGGTTATAAGATACTCTTCTCCTCAGTTGCTTTCCCCTTCCTGCATCTCTCCCAGTGGAAACCATATGAAAGCTGACAAGGAGCCAGATGGAAGTAAAGCTATGAAATCACACCAGAGGCAGTAAAAGTGTAGAGGGCCATTGTTAATTCTGGTGGGAGACATTGCTCGGTACTGTGTGTTAAGTGAACCATTATTACTGTTGCATAAATAGAAGGAAAAGGGGGCAGCGTAGCAACATTTCAGCATTCCTTAGCTGACACATAAATTAACAAGTAAATAAATGAATATCTTCAAATGCCTTGTAACATAAAACTCCTTTAACTTTTCCACACTGGGTCACCTAAAAACCACAACAAGCAGTGTAATTCATTAGAAGCCGGCAGTATGATTGGGCAGTACTGGAAAATGGATCCCTCCTTTTTAAAATTAAGCACTAAATAAGTGAAAAGTATGGCAAATATTTGTAATCATCTTGCTTTAATCTCAGACCCAGAAATAAAAAAACAGATCGACTGATCACTTTCCACCCAAGTAAACAAAGGTGTCATAGGGAAGGAAAACATTATTTAAAGTAATTAATGATGCATTTTGCCTGATCAGAAAACCTTGAGTGAAAGACAAGGAAAGTTTTTTTTCTTCTACATTAAGTCAGTGAAGTAAATTTAAGCCAGTAAAAGACAACAGAGAGAGGAGGAACAATAGCTAGTTATGAGAGAAAAAGTTGTGTTTACATTTAAATGAGTAGGTGAATGAATATA
>JAUZNJ010092617.1:2764-18273 GCA_034780135.1 Jordanella pulchra
GCGAGCAGAAAGAGCCGTGCGTGAGCTGAGGGAGCCAAGCACGCAGTTTGTCAGTGTTGAGCGAGTGTATGTGAGATTCGTAAGCACAAAATAGATCTCTGCGAGCTCAACCTAGTGGTACAAATACCATGCCATACACAAGCCCCCTGCAGAAAATTGTGTCGGCTGTGTTCATCCCCATTGACTCTTAATTAAGGCTAAATGCCACAACCTTGTCCGACATGGCCCAGTTTTACATGCCTGCCACACCTTTTCATACAACATTAAAAAATGGTCTGAAGCTTCTCCCTCTAGACTACAGTCAGTTATTTCTCCTTATAATCAGTTTTTTAAGGTCGTGGATAAGAAACCTATATGGAGGAATCAGAGTGACAACATAAAAAATATTAGCTTTTTACTTTAGAAATATTTATACATTTTATCACTGAAATGATCAAAATTGTGAGAGACCATGAGTTGCCACTGTTTTTATCTTAAAGTCAGACATCACAGTTCATTGAGACCATCTACACAAGCCACGGTCAGTGGAGATTGATTGAAGTCAGGGCAATATTATTTAATGAAATGTCTCTCTTTTTGCACTATGTTAAATCTTTTTTTAATTACTTATTTGTTTGTTTTATTTTCTGTTGTGATTGTGATCATGTTCTATAAGCCCCCTGTGGACTGGGGTTAAAAACTAGCACGTGTGTTCAGATATACATAAGTATTAGATCTGGCTGTGTGATGTCCATATCAAAGAAATTATATAATTAATTAAAAATAGACTAAAGTGCTGTTATACACTCCTTACAGCTGTTCATACATCTGCAAATTTGAATTTTGTTAGAGGATGTTTACAGATTTATTTATATTGTTATTGACCATCTTAAAGTATAAAGGCAAAAATATTTTATGAAAACTAGAATATTGAAATAACTGACTTTGTTTTATGTTTGCATAGTATTTTGGTTGTAAAAAATATGAAAAACTAAAGTAAACGTAATTCTCCTATTTTCTTGTATTGAGGCTTCTTCTTCTCTTTAGTTTACTAAAATGAGAGAAGATTAGCTTACAAAATATACAAGAAATGAGGCCAGTTTGTAAAACATTGAGTCTTCTTTTAATTCTTAAGTGAATGAACATAACACTGGTGATTACCGTTTTTCAACAACTTAAAAAATGCTTATATTCTCTTCCAGCCACTAGTCTCACTAGTATCTGTCTCAAAACAGATACAGAATATTTAGGCAGACACATACTAACAATGAACTGACTGTACGGATGTTGTTTTTAAGGTGTACTCTTACTTAAAATCATCTTAACAATACAAAAATTTTCCCACTCAGTACAGCAAATAGAGCAAGGCCATTTTCTTAATTGCATCTGCTGTTGTAAACAAGACACCGGCAAAGCCAGAAGCATCGTACACACTTTACTCGACATGCATCAAAGGCATCAAGAATGATTTCAATGTGGGTCTTAGTTCAATGAGCACAAGCGTCCAAGCTGGATGATGGTGGATGTTTGTAGATCAAGATATCGTCAGGTACTTTCATAACCCATAGTATCACAAGACTGCTTCTCCTGGCATCAACAAGGGTTTCACACTATATCTAATATCATAAACATTAACCTTCTGAGTAAAAAAAATGGAACACTGAAATTTTGCTGGAAAATTTGCAAACATGACACCCCTCTGCCTCCTCCCAGGGGTCCTACTGCCATTTTGTAGAAATACACCGCTCCAGGTCAGAAACAACCAATCAGAGCCAGGAGGAATGTCTTGGCAGTACCAATCATCTCCATGTATGTTCTGCTTACAGCCCTTGCCTGCAAAGCACAGACCATCACTTAAGGTTAAGACAGCTGATGTGCTGCAGTTGTGAGTCAATGTAAGGCATGCCATTGATATTTGGGCCCTACTTGTTCATGTACCGTAGCTCTTACTGATAGCCTAACCTTCAGGTTCATTTCAGGTTACTGCTGTGGACGGACCTGTGAGGTGTGTTCAAATTTTTAGACTAAGTTTCCAGTTTACTTAGAATCTCTACTGTACCTTTAAAGCTAATTCTTAGTAAAGTTTCAAAGATTGTGTGCTGGCCATAGCTTAGCTTCATGCAAAGTGTTTGCACAACAAGCATTAATCATGTTTTCACTGTTTCATATTTGTAGTCCTCTGTAAACTAAAAATTCACTGTTGCCAACAACAAACAACACAATAGAAAATTAAGTTACATGAATGAATACTCTGACTACTTCAATTGGCAGCAGCTGCAAATAAAGAAAAATGAACAATGGTTTGTCTCGGAGTTAAGTTATTATTGAGTCTCTTATTATTTACCTGCTCTTCATGTTCCTGCATCTTTTCAGAGCTGTGCCTGGTCTGCTGTTTTATTCTAAAAATCTGACTCAACAACACAGGAGTTGTGCAGCAGTTATTAAGCTGTTGTGTTGATAGGTACTACATGCAATGAATAAACTTCACAAAGAATAATAGAAAGTATATTGCAAAAGAAAACCTTTTTCTGTTTTTTTTTTGTTCTCAGTTAAATGAAAATGTTACGTGTTGCGTGTTAACATTGTGTGTGTTTGTGGATATACAAAGGTGAAAAGATAAGCTAATTAAAAAGTGATAGCATGTTAATAAATATGTAATCGCATTATGAATAAACACATTTCTAAAATCAGAATATCACATCCCTTGTATACAATGAGAAATACAGAATAAATGCTCTCTAAATCTCTATCACATAAATAAACTGAATTTTCCCCTATTTTATGCATATTAGATTTATCTAATTTACTTTGAATTGTTACATGTCAGAAAATGTTACTTTAAAATTGAAAAAAAGATACAGCAGAGTGAAGGTTAGAGGACTCACTTTCATATCTATGGGACGTAATCTCCTCAAGATCTCATCAAACTATCTGGGTGTTTGAGTTTTGTTCTTACAGCTAAGAGGTCATTGAATTAACCTCAAACTGTCTGAGCTAATGCTAGCTGGAGAGGGATAAAGGTCAGCTTCATCTCACAGATCAAGACCCAAGAGATTTTAAGTCACTCCATGTTCTATTTTTCTGGTCAGCATCCCAATGTTTTCTATTTGAGTGATAAAGATCAAAAACACCAATTGTCCTATTTTTTTGGATGCTCTTTTTTAAAATATTGCCTACTAATTACTCCGACGGCAAAAGCGTAAAACAGGCATCGTAGTCGAAGAGTCTTCGGTGCAATCAACTCATAAGCCAGTGTGAGTTAAACTGAGCAACATAGAGAGATAGAGGAGAATGAAGACCTAAGGACAGGACCCAGTTTTGAGAGAGAACAGGCAATTTTCATTTTTTCCACATAAAATTTCTCTCACCCTACCGTGACATCCCTCTTCTACAACCCCTCCTGCTCACCGCCCCCCTTCACATTTTCCCTGGCTTTTTGCTCTTGATTTGAATTTAGACAAGGCATACACAACCGATGTTTACAGCAGGTGATATCTTCCCTCTACCCTTGGAGACAGCCAGAGGGTGAAAACAGGCTTTTTTTCTCAATACAAGAAAGGAAGTGGGCAAATCGGGGAGGGAAAGAAAAGAACAGGCGAGAAGGGGTGACATTAACTTGCCTGAAGGTTGAAGATGCTGACCAAATTACATCATTAGGCTGAGTTAGCCCAAAGACCAGGACTGAAAAGCATCCTCCACCACTTCCTTCATCAGAGTCAGCTCCCTACTCTGTGTTACAATTTAAAAGCTCCAGAATCCTTGCTAACTGTGAAGGAGACATAAGGAACATTGTATCGCTTAGGTACCTTGTCTCAGTGTTGAGGTCTTTATTTGTTAAACTGGATCAAATAAAATATGACAACTGAAAGTGTAAAGAGTATAGGAAAATACTCCTATAAATCATGCCTTTTTTTCTTAGCCATACACCAGGATAGTTAATGTAGGAAGCAAACAAATACTTTTTTCTTACTCTCTGACATTATAGCTAGTAGTTGAACTGAATTAACTAACTCCGGAGCGTAAAAGGTATGAATACAATTCACTCATAAATCAACATTTTTATTACACATCATATATTAAAGTTATTTATAGACACACTGCTTGAACATATCACCAGCTTTCTTTTCAAATCTTTTATTGATTAATCATCCAAAAAATAGGCCGTTGTTTCTTAATCTAGATAAATATCCACCTGTTATTTGAGAAAAAAATGGATTTGTTAGCTAAAAATATCCCCTAAAATAAATTGTTTTTAAAACAAAATCCTTTCTTCAAGAGCTATTGCGATAAATCAATCCTTATCCTAAGATAACAGAGTAAAACCGAATCACTGAACATATCACTTTGTTTCCATATGTTTCTGCTGTCAGCAGGAGTGTGTGTAATATAAAGCTTTAAATAACAGTTCAGCTCGGAGATTTTGCAAGACCTCTTCTTTTTTTTATTAGGAAACAAGTGTAATACTCAAACTTTTAAAGGGCAGTCAAATGTGGAAATGTGTTTGTATAAAGCAAGGCTTTTATATCAGACAATAAAATAAAATTTCAGCTCCCCAGTGCATTGGGTACAGAACAAAAAGTAAAACATTTTGTTGTCTGTTTGATAAATTACCATTGGCCCACTATTCCCACTACACAACTATAAATCCTACCAGATAACTCACCTTTCTGAATACTATGTGGGGGTAAATCTAAAATGTAATTTAGCAAACTAACAGTAGAATGTGTACATCCAATTGTAATCAAATTGATTTTTCTCTTCTCCCATTGCCTTAACGCCTCTTGCTCTACAGCCACACATTCTCAAATCGTTTTTGGCTTCTGTATTTGTTGGAGTTTACGCGACATCAGTTCGGCCCATTCCTCACGTCAATCCACACAAACTGAGCACATGGATGCTGTGTTTCCATCTTCAAATGGGCAGAAGCAAATACTTCAGCAGCTGACTCCATGAATAAAATAGACATTAATCAGCGCCAGGTAATTTCCCAAGCAAGTTAGCTGAAGTTACAGATTTCCCATGAGGATGCTGCCTTAAAATGTTCCTTCTGGCTTGTTCCTGTTTTACATATTTCCTAGATTTCCTCGTGTTTTCATCATACTCCCTCTGTGCTACCTGACAGACTCCAAAAATGCTTTTGGAGGAGCTTTTACAGCAAGTACTCACAGTATGTGTTGTGGTGTTTCACTATTGCTTAAACTATTTAATTTCATGTACATGCCTTGTGTTTGTGGCATTTATCACTTTTTAAAATCTTTTTTAGACTCCTTTGGGTAAGAATGACTAAATAGTTACTTTTATGAGCTCTTAACATTCATTTCATTAAATAGTTTGTTTTTTTTCTTTTGGTTGCATCAAACTGAAATAACAACATTTCCCTTAAAGTTATTTTGAGGTTGTTGGTGAGAATTTTTTATGTTCAATTTTTTTGATAGTTGGTTGACTTGTAAACATTTCTAATGTCCTATTTGAACATTACTTAAAGATTTCCTCCACATGGTTTTCTAAGCTATTTAAAGGAGATTTGAACTCCAATTAAAACACCTCCAGAATCCGTAAAACACTTCAATACGCAAGATGCAAACAGAAGCTTTTCACAAAAAGCATTCAGAAGCAAGATAAACCAATTACTCACAAAAAGTGTTTTTCATACATATTTTGAAAAGCAAGAATTATTCAATGTGTTCACTAGGGGCATGGCAGTGCATGCAGATGTCTTATTTGTAAGGGTATTGTTTTTGCTTTTCAGAAAAAGCAACATGAAAAGAAACCATCAGCAGACAGTTTTGAGAAATAAAGAGTTTGTGAGATTTTTAGAGCCTGCTCTCTTAAGGTTTCACACACCTTTTGTTCGATAATTTGACCCAGCGGAAAGTTTGCTTTAGTTTCATTTCGTCTGCCATTATTAATTTCGTTATTTCGTCTATTTCTGAGTGAAGCCCAAGAAATTCTATTTAGGTCTTTTCACTTATCTGAGAGAATTATTTAAGTCCTCAAAAAGGTTTTCCATGGTGCCGACTTGTTGGATCAATATTTCCGGTTCAGAATCAGAAAACAAGGAGCTTCCAGGGATCCTACAAGCCATTTTCAGCTCGTCTTGTTTTCTTGATTAGGGCTGATCTGTTGGGGATCACCATCTAGCCATCAGGGGTTAAAGTAGGCGAGCCACAGAACTGCAACAGCAGTAGTTGAAAGGGATTGAAACATTTTCGTCAGACTCAAGAAGCCATATTTTGCAAAGTCCTATTCTGTTTGCTTCACTGGATGTTCAGGAGGCATTTGTAATATTAAATTCTGTGTTTTACTTTCCCAAATGTTTCTTTGAAAAAATAACATTGTTATAACATCCTCCAAGGTCATAGAAACATCATCCTTTGTCACACCTAAAAAGTTCAACAGATTTTTTTCATGAGTTTCAGGGTTTTGTTCAGCTCAGTTTGTCAAAAAGGAGAGTTCTTATTTTATTTTTTCAGACTAATTAGATTTTTGATCAACAGAAAGAAAAAAAAAACAAACTTTTGGACATTGAAGCCATTTACATGTTACTATGAAATATATCGATTTTGTAAAAAAAAATACCCTAAACTAATCCACATCGCACAAGGAAATAAAGGATAAAAGCATTTGTCTCTCAGAGCTCCTGTAATCCTCCAACCATACTCCTCCCTCTCACCTCAATTAGTGCTTTTATTTTATCAGTTCCAAAAGGTTCAATGTTTCTCCAGCTCGCTAAAATGGAGTCACCCAGATCCCCACCAGCATGCACCACTTACTACCACCTCTCTTTTTACTATTCTACCCAAGCAGAACAGGCTAATAATTTTAAAAAGCAAAAGAAGATACAAAATGCAAGGTAGGAAAAAAACTGTCCTGCAGTGCAGGATAGTCTTACTACAAAACCAAAGTTAAACGTTTCTTATTTTCAACATCGTCATATGAAATTGTTTCGCCACAATTAGTTTCAACACCTCATCGCTATTCATCTTTCAAACAGCCAATGGAAAGAGAGATGTAGTTCAGTCCAACTGTAGCTGAATGGGAGATCAATGGTCTTTACCACGCTAGTGCTCATGAGAAATCTAAACAATTTGAATTGATGGGAAGTTCATCTACTTATATGTGAACCCTTGTTGTGCACAGAGGAGTCCTGCACTTAGACTGCAGGAAGATCTTATGGAACACAAAAAAACAACTATTGAATTGTCTAAATAGAGGAGCTTAAAAATGCAACAAAACAGTCAGATCCTGGAGTTTTACTTTATGCATGATTTATCTGTGTCCTCAAAGTGCTTTTCAAAATATAGTTCCCTTTCAAATTGCACTTCAAACCTCTATCTCTACATGATCTCATCGGTTCTTTATTTTTTACCCTTCACAAGATTTTTCTTTATCTACCCAAAAAAATCACATGAGGGCCAGTAGGTCAGAAAAAGAAAAAACGCAGCTGGTAAACAAACAGTTTCTAAGGCAAGGACAGCAGATAGTTATCAGACTGCTATAAGGAAAGGTCACTTCCATAATGGTGATGTCCCCTAATATGTGTGAGAGTATACATCAGTATGTGGATAAATGATCAAAGACCATTCATGATGTAGCTTTCATATCTAAAACGTAATTTACCCACTCACATATCTCTCAAAAACGTTCACTTAATGTTTAAAGGAAAAAAATATTGTGGTGTTCTTTAGTCATGTTCAAATAAAACTATGATAAAACGCTGCTGAGAAACTAGCTTTGAGTGACAGGACCATTTGCTGCCTGTGCTTTGGTCTCCCAGGATCAAAAGACACTGGATATGCAAAGCAACATCGGAGAAAACAGGAGCTTCTTTTTGTTGTTGTTGCTGCTTAAACCAGGTGCATTTTCATTTTGTACACAAACAGGAAGCCTGCATTTCTGAGTCTTACCCTTTTCCAGTATATTCAGGCATAATTGTATTTAAAATAATCTTCATTCAATCCATGAGATTGTTTCCCAAAGGAAATATTTTAAAAGACATTAAAATTCAATCAAAGAGGCATCAGTTTAAAAATGTCACACATTTTATTTAAAATATATAAAATGATTTATACCCTTCTTAATAACAAAAGAAAACCCTTATTGGTGTCAGCAATCAGGCTCTTCTTATAACTGTTAACTAGCTTTCTGCATGTGTGCACTGTTGTCTTCAAGGGTTTATCGTTGGTGAAGACTTGTGAAGTCTTTAAGGTTCGAAGGCCTCTTTCGCATCACCCTAACTTTTAACTCGTCACACAGATTCACACTCAGAATCAAGTCTGGACTCAGGATTCTTTAAATCAATTATTTTAAATACAGCGTGTTATGAATGTGGATCATTTTGAATAGAACACTTTATTTTAAAACAGTTACTAATAAAAAAAAAATCACATGAAAATGTATTATTATGGAATGGAAGGAAAAATGTTAATGAACATCTAAAGTAAACATCTAAAAAAATATTTGAAACATAAAAAAACGGGTTTGATTCTATTGCCATTATTGTGGCAAGAGAGATTTTTTTCCATTGATCAATGAAAAGACAGTAAATCCTTTTTTAAAGTAAAACTTTCACCCATCCCTCAAACAGATTCAAACACTAGTAAACTGCTAGGCATCTCGGGGTTCAGTGCCTTGCTCAGTTGCAAATAGCCATGTGACAGAAGGAGGATGGAATTGAACCCTCAACTTTTTAAACTGTGTTCCTTTAATGCTGCATATCTTGTTTTCTGTTAAAAAAAACTTATTGGTTAAAAAAATCATTAAGAATGAACATTTGCCAGGGGTACAAATGAATATGGACTTTAACTGTTCCTGTTCAAATTATTATTTCTTTTTTTTATTTGAATTCAAACTGCTGTGTATGGGGCACATATTTAAACAGTAAAATCGTAGACAGTCTTTCCCAGCTTTAATTTGTCAAGCAGAAAATAGTTTATAAATTTGTATTTAATCTGTATCAAGATTATTATAATATTTTCCACCAAATATATTTTATGTTATATAAAGGAAGGTTTGAAGCTACTTTTTGATGATAGAGCTGCTTTTCTAAAATAGAGTCCCGTGGAGAGGATCAAATATGTGGCAGAACTGTTTAAAAAAAGAAAATCAGACTCTGTGTGAGAGCTAGAGTTCACATTGTTTTGGGTCTCTATGAAGGGTTAGAAAAACGTAAAGATTCAACAATTTTATCACCACAGTAAGATTGACTTTTAAAGGATTTATGTATGGACTGATGTGGCAAAGTAATTCCCCAGTGCATCAGTTTAGGTTAGAGAAATAAGACTTACAAGTTGCTAAACAGATCAAACACAACATGCAGTTGCAGTAGATTACTGGATGTTTTCAGCTTGAAATATTTAGTTGAGATTCCGAATCTATTAAATAAAACAAGGTTACATTATTATTACAGACTAACAGAGCAGCTATATTAGTATTTTTAGGCAACCAGCTATTTATTCTAGATACTATTTTCAATACAGGGCGTGAGAAAAAGGCATCAGTCAGAACTGCAAGTTGTAATAAATACTTTTTATCTCACAGCAGAGCCTCCCTCAGGAGTTTGCACTCCAGGTAGCTGTCTGTGTGACGTACACTCAGAACCGGCCATCACCAATAGAAGAGAACCGATTTCCTGTGCTGTATTAGCCTATTAGCAGGTCTTGGTTGCAGGAGGGATGACAGATGTGCGCAGAAGGAGCTAATCAGCCCCCCTGCTTGGCCTAATGGCTGAATAATTGTCTCAGGCGTAACTGTGGCCCCCTGATAGCCCCCTATAAGAGCTGTCTTTCAAAGCAGACAGGAATGCAAAGTAAAGCAACAGTCTGAGCAGGTAAATTTTATTAGAGACAGTAAAGAATGGATCATAAGAACCCATTAAAAATAGAGAGAGCCAAAGAGCTGCGGAGCTCATTGCTTTGAAGAAATGGCTCTCATTCGCTGACCTTTCAGATGCAGGCTGAGGCGGAGGGAGGATCTCATTGCTCTTCAGGAAATGTTCTCTTGTGTGAGGAGTTATGGCCTCACCCTCAGTCACATATTGTATTTATCCTCATCTTAAAGCCAAGGCAAACACACTCTCACTTTATACTGGCTGATAAGACAATTATTTTTCATTAAATTACTTTAAAACTGCCAACCTAATTTAGTGAGCAACATTTATATTAATTACAGTCAACTAATCTCTTCTCTTAATAATTGAGCATATAATTAAAAAACCTCCAGGTGTACAAGACACATTGATATATATACATGGAAAATGCCCATATTCATAGATGTCTTATGTGAAAAAAAATGATATAATTAAGAGAACAAAAACAAAAAGCGTCCTTCCCATTATCCGGTGGCTTTGTAGATAATTTTGTTGTTAAACTTCTTAACAAATAATTTACAAAGAATTTAAGTAATTTCCTTATGACACAGCTCAAGCTGAGAGAAAAAAAAACCACAATTATCCCAGTCTAAGGAAAATGAGAACACTGTACTCAGGATATTTCTGTGATTACTAAAGTTTTTTGTGGCAAGAGTAAATTCAATTTCCCTCATTTAATAATGTCTGGAAGCCATGCACTCCTGATTTAAAAAGACCTTTTGAAGCAGCTTGCTGTGCCTAATTTGTGTTTTCAAACCTCTCTGCACTGAATATCACATCACAAGTAAAAAGAAAACATCAGCTGAAGTAGCCTTGATGAATTAGAGAAAGCAGGAAAAGCAATCCAATTTCCTGCTCTCCAAACATCCAGTGTTAAACCCTCTGTGAAGCCTGTAGTCTCCATCAGCACGATGATTTGTGCAGCAGTATGATGCAAATTATCTCTTTCCTCTAAACTAAATGTCAGTCCTTCCAATTTATTGAAGCACTTGAATTCCCTCTTCCGTCTTCTGCTTTCTTAACAAATCTTTCTCTGTTGTTTGGCAGTCTGCTCCATGACAAAGAACATGTTTATAACCATCTCAAGTCTTTCGTCTACATGTTCCAACCTGGGAAAGGTGTTTGATATGTGAATCAGTGTGCATTTATATTCCTTGTACTGCTTGTGTAGGTCATGCAAAACATTGTGGGATTTACATGAGCAGAAAAAAAAAAGAGTTTGTTTTACAGTTCAGCTACATCTTCACCTGTGCAATGTGTGCTAAGGGTTTATTGTCCTGAAAACTCAAAAGTGAAACATCTTTAAAGACAATTATTTTCATCTAATGTATTTATCTCGATGTTCATTGTCGATTATATCTTTTTTTTCAGTAATTTGAGGCAAGCAAACAATAATAGCAGGGTTGTTGTCCTGGTGGTGAATCCGAGCCCAGAGTAAAACAATCCGGAGCCTGTCACAGTTTTTCTTCCAAATTTGTCCTTTATTCGTTTCCATCAAAGTCCTTTCACATACACTAATGTAAAATATACCATCAGCATAAGAGTTTCCTCACCATATCCAAAAAATGCAGGTGTAGTACTTAGTTTTCATTTTCCTCCATTACTTTGTTGTGCTGCTTCATGCTTCACTGCATAGTTTAAGCTGAATTTCTAATTTTCTTTATAGACAGACTTCCTTGTTACCCTGCTTCATAAAGAGCAGAAAGGCAAAGGGCACGAATAATATTTGGTTTTTGCAGATATTCTCCCATCTGAGCTGTGAATCTTTGCAGGTCCTCCCAATATATTTGCTTATTAATCTATGGATTGGTCTTTGAGTTTGACTAAACAGCTGCAGTACATCTTTGTAGCTTTGCAGGTTTTTTATACTATTAGCGTTATTATTTTTTGTGGGTTTTTTTAGCTTCTCTAACACATTTCCTTTTGTTCTCATGATGCTATATGACAACTTATTTTCTAACAAACCTCTGAGCAACTTAAGGATAACTGGGTTTATAAAGTGATTCATTTACAGACAGATAGATGCTATTTTAAAAGCAGATTGAAATTATTTGTCCTGTATTTTTTCAGGGTTATTAGAATGAAGGAGCAATGCACAAATACCTGCCTGATGCTACCTAACTTTAGTGACAAACGGAGAAAATAAGAAAGACCAGATGAGAATAAACAATTGGAAACTTTTTTATTTCAAATAAATTGGGCTACACTCCAGCACAATCAGAGGCTTACTGAAATGAACATGTAAATGAAGCAGAGATTTTCTTCTCCTGCTGGGGTAATTTATTTTCCGATTTCCATTTAATTACACACCTTTAAACCAATCTATTCTCATTTAGGTGTATTAGATTAGATTCAGACAGTGACTTTATTTTTTACAGCATTTCTCTAAGTCGGTGTTGACAGTGGATAGAAGTAAGAATCTGCATCTCAGGTGACCATTTTTAGAAAAACTAGTCTTTTGGGTCACTGATTTGTGTCTGTCACTTGTTTGGCACCACAGAATAGCCTTGCAGGTGGTGTGCCCATATGGCAGCTTTTCCATGATGCTCCTTTGCGCAGTCTTAGAATTCAAAGTACATCTTCTCATATAAACCAACCAGCCAGGTTGGTAGCCTTTAAGCATATTTAATACCTGCTTAAAGGTTGAGATAACCTCCCTAGAAAGAATTAAGAGAATTCAAATTCTAGTTTGTTGCCCGACAAAACTATTGTAAGGCTGAGGTTAGCAACAAATTAACATTTAAGAGATTGAATGTGGGAACAAGCATGTGACAAACATAAAGAGTGTTTTTCTTCTATTACAGTTTAACAATGCACACTAAAATATATTATAAGATTTTTTCCAGTTAAAGCAATTGTTTACAGTAATTATTCCAATAATGAAATAATTGTTAATAATGTGAGTAATTAAATTACTGTATTATACAGACTGCCTAACAACAACAACAAAAAAACACTTAGAGCTTCACTTAAGCCATTTTTACTGTTAGAAATCATATAATATACATTTATAATGTAAGGTGCAGTTTAAAAGATGCTGTTAGTGTAGCGGTAGGAAGTCTTTGTCTCTCTCTCTAAACCTTATATTCTGTCAACATACTTTCAAACAAAGGCCACTAGATACACATAAAAGGTGCAGCTTAGAGATAATGGGAACAACAAATCACAGTTCCTTCACTGCAAAATAAAAAATAAAAATAGTTTTATGAGTGGATTTAAACAATTTGCTTTTTGATATAAAAAAAAAAATCTTTTAAAACCCACAATGCAACATGCAATTGACACTGTAAACTGTGTTTGTTAACTTTTAAACTACCAAGGCACTGTATAAATGTTGACCAGATAAGGCAAAGCTTTTGACATCTTAGAATTTTTTTTAGCTGCAAGACCTTCTGTCTCTGGTTAAATGCTGCATGTAGGAGAGAAAATTTCTTAGATCTTTGCAAAAATCCAGCAGAACAAATTTTGGGTAGAGAGATGTTAAAGCTGTATCTCTTTGCGTCCCTCTGCAGCTCTTCTTTCACCAAGCGATGCCACTCATAAAGCCTAATGTTCCAAGACATTATCTTAAAAGTTGCCATATCACATTTAGTCTCTGTATGCCTCACGGGCTAGCTGTGGCAATTTCCCTTTTTATGTTTGCTCATGTGTGCTTGAGCATGTGCAGCATCACGATAATGCTAGAATTTTAGATGAACTCAGACATCAAAAACAGCTTTATAGGTTGTGGTTAATAAAACGCTCCTAAAATACCTGACACATCCTTTTAAAACTGTTTTCAGTGCAAACAATACTGAATATGAGCTGCAGAATATCAGACACATTTTCTTTTCTTACACCTCAAGGTTATATTCTGGGTAATTTATTTAGAAGCTTCAAGATTGCTTCTTTAGCTCTTTTATATTTGTGCACAAAAAATACTTTTTTATGCTTTTTGGGACATTCTGACCCTAGATTAGATTAAGGCAAGCAAGATAGAAAACACAAGAAAATATTGTGCACCGTTTCATCCAGTGAACCGCAGGTGTCTGAGCACCTCTACTAATAACCAACCTATTGTGAAGTAATCAGCTCTATATATAGGATGGTATAAGATTTTCATAGAGTGATAACCTTGAAAAAAACTGCCATGGTTTTTATGGCCTCAGCATATTTATTCATACATTACAGAAAAAAATCTATGATCAAGATCTAGCATTTAAAGACAGGACAAACATTTTCTCCATAATTCTAAGATGAGATGTCATTGTAACAGTTTTAAAATCAACTATAAAATATATAGTTTTTAATTCTAATGCTTGGACTCAAGGCAAATTATAAAATAAATATAGTCTGTATTGATTTGTGGTAGTTCTGTGCTTATCTTACCCATTTTTTTGTTCTGCTCTTTATAGTGTTAGACTAGGATTATAAATTAATTTTGAAACTGGATTATTTGCCTAGTCAGGTAGTCTGGAGTCAGGTAGTCTGTTTTTACAGATAAGCTTCTTGTAGCTCAACAATAATTTTGCTGGAATCAGAGAGAGCTGTGGAACGCCTTTGTTTTCCAACTGTAATTGTCTTTTTTTTTTTTTTTAATATTAAATATTTCAAGTAAGTCTTTTGTTCCTTTTGGAACAGCGGCGAAATTGTTGTGGCATTATTTCAGATTACTGATAGGTAGTGAATTGCAATAGTTGGTGGGCAGGGCAACGGTACTCTGTACAAAACAAACTGATAAGAAAGGAGTGTGAGATTGATCAAACCGATAAAAAAAAAATGAAGTTCATCTTCAGGATGACTCAGAATACAAACAGAGGATATAGAGCTTAGTAGACTGGTACTAGCAGAACCATCTGATGTTAAACTCAAGGCAAACAAAGGACCTGGAGATGGACTTCTGCATGTATATAGACCCATTTCACTGCCATACAGGAGCACCCAGGAAACTGATGTTGAGAGAGTGGACTCTTATAAGAACCTGGTTGTTCACCTTAACCGTAACCTGGAATGGAATAATACCACTAATCTTCTTTACAGAATGGGTCAAAGCTTATTCTACCTGCTGAGGAGACTGGGATATTTTAAAGTGTAGAGGGACTCTGTGGTGGCAAAAGCCATTTTTGCTGTGGAATTTTGGAGCAGCAAACTATCTGCAGCAGAGAAGAAGATAAGCTCATTAGAAGGGGCCCTTCTGTCCAAGGATGTAACCAAAATAACATTACTATTGGACATGTGTACCATCCCATGCACAAAGCCATCGTGTAGCTGAAGAGCCCTTTCAACGACAGACTGCTGCATCTCAAATAAACAAAGGAGTGCTTCTGCAGACCCTTCCTTCCAGCTGCTGTTAGACTTTATAATCATCAATTCTCCCAGTAGGCCCAATGAGTTTTCCCAACTGTGTTTTTAGCTGTAGTTTCTTTAGCTGATCAAGAACTGTTTTTTTCACATGCATACCGTCATTTGCACTGCATTTATTCTGCTCAAAAGGTTTTTTTTTTGTTTTTTTACATTAATACCTTTATCTGCACAAATGTTTATTAATACTTGCATTGTTATAACTTTCCTTGATTTTTTTCTACAGTCCTGCTTTTCTTACATGTTTTCCAATAACAATGCTTATTGCAGATGTTCCATATCCCTGTAATCCAGCTGCTGTTTCTTTTTCCTTTTGTTTTAC